>JAODUO010000241.1:285000-457500 GCA_025642075.2 Ridgeia piscesae | reverse complement strand
TTATTACATCATTTTTGAATTGTTTTATTTCAGAAATCTCGCACCTGAAAGTTACACACATTACGTGTATGCATGATTACAAGCTTCATCTGGCTGAAGATGACACAGCAACATATCTATTTTCTAAAGATACAGTCCCTGTGAACATGACATATACACTGCAGTTTTAATAGACAAGAACACAGCATTATTGCATTGCCTGAACAAAACTATCTGTCAGTTAACTGTGAAAGGGAGTAGTTCAAGGTACATAGCCTACAAAGTCGTCAATATATCATAGGCATCATCTGCATACAATAAATAATTTTACACAATTTATTTCGCTGAATGTGACACATAATACACATTGAATAATACAGACATCACTTTACAACTTAATTACAAAGCACTGGAATTAGATGGTTTCTGTACGACACAGGAAAACTGGATTATGAACATTCCTGCTAGATCTTCAGAATATTGTGAATATTGCAAAAAAATTTGTGAGGTGGAGTAATGTGAGCAGCTTCTTCACCGTGTTTTTCCCTATGGAGGGTAACCCAGAAAGCAGCATTTGGCACACGAGATGTTGGAGTCGGTGGAAACACTGTTAACATTTATAAACATTACTTCATCAAGTTCATTTGAAATGCAGAATATTATGAAATGGTAAACATTTATTACTGGTCTCTACTGAGCCTGCAGTATTTGTCCAACCTGTAAACACACAGTCACCCATAAACAAGTGAAGTATGACAACTGTGCTTCATTGTCATGCATTAATCTGTTGAGTTTGTTATTTAGATAATATTTTTTAATAAAGTTATTATTTAATTACATGTATTTATTGATGGTTAAACATAATGTTTCATATGGTTCTAAACATTGCATAAATTATATTTACTTCATAATTATTTATTTTTGGCTTTTCAAAAAATAACCCTTTGCCCAGTTAGCATGCTAACATTAGCCAATTTTAACTTATTAATTAAGTTGGTGTTAATATAAAAATTTTTTGGGTAATGTATATTTACTACCCGTAATTAATGTGGACATGTCTTAATAATTATGGACATTATGGCCGTTTATTCATGTTATATACAAAAGGGTGGTAATTATATATTGATTTATTCATTAATTTTTTTTAATGATTTTTTTTTTACATAATTATTTAATTTATATCTCTTACCATAAGTAAGGTGGTTTTACAAATTTCATGTTTATATAATATTTTAAAAATATTCATGGACATTGTGGCATTTTAAAAAAAAATTTTTGTCTGTTGAGGTTGCCTGCTAATTATCACCTATTAACTAATTTATTATTACATGACTAGTTAATATATATTATATGCCAATTATATAATTTAAATAATTTTTTATTACATGACTAGTTTTAAAATATATTTATTCTCCCTAATAAATGTGGTTATCACACTGCATAAAAAATATTTTTATAAATATCTTCATATTTATGGACCCGGCTGGTCAATTAGAATGTTTCGGGCCCGTTAACTTGGTGCACTACTTTTAAATAATATTAGCTAATTAACTGGATTAATTGTATGAAAAAAAATCAGTATTGAAAAAATTTTCATCCATTCAATGTATTTTTAAAAAGTTTCCCCAAAAAATTTTTAATAGTTCTATAAATTTTAAAAGTTATGATTTTTTTAAAATCACTTATTCGAATATTTATCAACAGAAAAAAAAAAGGGGCTTATTTTTCCATTATAAGAGATACCCCCAAATTTAGCGCAATTTTTTCGTTTTTAAATTCAATAATTTTGGATCTAATAAAGGTATCGTAATAAAATTAACAGTTACGTGATCTGTAACTTATTACCTTTTTATTTAAGCCTAAATCCTGTGGTAATTTTTTTTTAAGTCCCCCAGCAGGGCTACCTACTATATTTTCCGTAACGATCATGGGGTTGGGGGGGGGTTGTCTCGGGACCAAACTTATACTGTTGGCCCTGGTCCTAAAGTCCATCTCGTGGCTGTAACTAAATCCCAAGTCATTCATTTTGATTAAAACTGATGAATTGTTTCCTTCCCTAGTCTGGGTTTGCCCAACCACCGAAGCAGCCACGGTTTCATTTACTGATAAATTGCAACACGGACTAGTACTTCGTAGTTGCCAAGTTGGGTCGATGATTTTTTCGCGGCAACGCATTTTAGCCGTTTAAAATCGTCAATACTTCACTCAAAACAACTTTCCAAACAATGTATTTGCTAGGATTTTATTAAACATACGTGTCATGTAAGAGTTTATCCAAATGTCTTATTAAAACGATGTTTTCCTGCGGTCAACTGCGAAATTGCCGGCAACCAGCAGACAACCGGAAGTAACTTATACATCTTGTGCTAGGTTGACCTTGCTGCGCTACTCTAGTGGCCTTGAACCCGGAGACAGCAGTCCAGTGCATATAAGTCGGTATACCTATAAGTCCGTGGTATGACTTCTACAGAATAAGAACCATAATCATTTTAACGATAATCTTACCTCGGAATGTGGTTGCGCCGACCGTGGAGTACTGCGTCAACGGCTGCACTCCACACTCCTGCAGTGCCTTCACGTGTCTCTGTCAGTTGGACTCGCCCGTGACTGCTACGGATTTTCGCTTCGATGTCGTCTTCTTGGTTGCTGCGATTGTTGTGAAATTTCTAACCGCCAACTCGTGGTTACGATAACGTTTCATGACGTCACAGACGCATTTGACGGAGCATATAAGCCAATCAGAGCGTCGAATATATTCCGCGGTTTTACTTCCTCCTAACACGTCGAGGATGTTACGTAATCTGTGTTGTAGTACGACGTACTAGTTTAAAATCGGAGCAGATCAAGGTCTTTCGTATGTTTCTTAATCTTCTTCTACTCCCAAGTTTTGGGGTCGATAACGGGTATTCTGCGAAATTATATATAGCAGTCCTAAATGTTATGTCTTATAACAAAAACTAATATAATACAGAGACAACTCACATTGTGCCAAAACAAGTTTAATCACTCGACAACCGACTTTCGTAACTGTGCCGTATAATACAGCCGCTGTGATTGGTCAAGTCCCATGAAGTCCATTTAAAATACCGGCAAGTGCCGCACGGTACCTAACACTTCCCCCTTTTTTCTTTGTGGCCTAGTGTCTCTAGTACACATAGTCCTTTAGCGTAACGGGAACTCGGGACACCCGGCCCGAACGAGTTATCTTTACCCCGGAAGTTACAACACGATCATCCGCTACTGGTGACACGTCTCGGCCGTGCTCTTCCGTCAGTTCCGCTGGTTCACTTGTCACGGGTGGAACCGCGGCCTCGCTCGGCACGGACGACGGCCCTGCCGTTTCGCTCGGTGCTTGCGTTGACGAATAGTCATAGTTCCTGTACTCTACACCCTCGGATCGTCACATCTGATCCACGTGGCGTCTCCACGTAGCCCCGTCTACGAGAACCTTGTACAGTACTGGACAAATTCGCTCCAACACTTCTCCTTTTAGCCATTTCGGTCCTCTGTGATAGTGTCGAACCATGACCTACTCTCCATTCTGAAAAGAAACCAGAGTTCCTTTCTCATTTTTCAGAAGTCTCCCATCAACTGCTCGTTTGATGTTTGGCTTCAGAAGATCCAACCTCGACTTCAGATTTCTACCAAACAACAGTTGAGCTGGACTGTGTCCTGTTGTAGCATGTGTTGCTGTGCGATATGCAAACAGAAATCTGTCGAGCTTGTGTTGGATAGATCGATCCGATTTGTCAGCTTTGACAGCGTTCCGCTAAGCCGTTGGTGGATGGATGATACGGAGCGCCAGTCACGTGTCGGATACCATTCATTTCTGTGAAATGTTTGAATTCTCCAGACACGAACTGAGGTCCATTGTCTGACACAACTTGCTCTGGCAGACCCATTCTTGCAAATAAGGATCGCAGAGTAGCTACAGTTTCTGCTGCAGTTGTGTTCCGCATCTCAAAAATGTCAGGCCAATTGGTGTGTGCGTCCACTACGACTAAGAACATTTTTTCTTGAAATGGTCCTGCAAAATCGATATGCAGTCGTTGCCATGGGTACGCTGGGTATTCCCATCTGTGCAGCGGAGCTTGTTTCGGGTTGTTTGCGACACCTTGACATCCTTCTCTTGTCACGTCTTCGATGTCTTCATCCATTCGGGGCCACCAGATATACCCTCTTGCAAGTCCCTTCATTTTTACAGTCCCCATGTGTCCCTCATGCAGTGTCTCCATCACTCTGCCTCGCAGTTTTGTGGGAACAATCACTCTGTTACCCCACATCAGAATACCATGATGCATTGTCAGTTCGTCCTTGCGATTGAGGTAAGGTGCGAAGTTCGGTTGCGATACGACACATTCCCAACCTGACTCCACCAGTCGTACCACACGAGAAAGCAGTGCGTCTCTGTGTGTTTCTCTTTTGAGCTCTCTTTCCGTGACTGGTAACGTTTCAACAACGGTCATGTGAAACATTTCGACCTCATCAGGCTTGTCTTCTGGCACCTGACGAAGCGGTAGACGAGACAATCCATCACAGTTTGCATGCTGTTTGGAACCTCGATACTCAATTTGATATGCAAAGGCACCAAGGAAGAGACACCAGCGTTGCAGTCGTGCTGCTGTTGTGACTGGTACTGCCTTTCCAGGGTCCATGATATACTTCAGGGGTTTGTGATCTGTGATCAATATGAACCGACGACCCTCCAAGTACGGCTGAAACTTTCTGACACCCCAGTAGAGTCCGAGAGCTTCCTTCTCGATTTGAGCAAACTTCTTTTCCGTTTGTGTTAGTGAGCGCGATGCATACGCTACCGGTCTTTCACTTCCGTCCGGCATCCGATGTGATAAGACGGCGCCCAGGCTATACGACGAACTGTCGCATGCCACAACCACGGGCAAGTCCGGGTTAAAGTGAGTAAGGACTCGATCCTGAAGCAGCATTTCTCTCACGATTCTGAACGCACACTCCTGCTCTTTGCCCCAGATCCAGTGTTCGTCTTTCTGCAAAAGTCTATGCAGTGGTGCAAGATGTGTAGCCAGGTCTGGTAAGAAACGCGCATAGTACTGCACCATTCCCAAGAACGATCTCAACTGTCCAACGTTCTGATGACTAGGCAAGCCTGCCATAGCTTGCACTTTCTTTGGTGACTGAGGTAGTCCCTCGGCAGTGATGACATGGCCCAAGTACTCAACTGAGTTCTGCAGAAATTTGCATTTCTCTCTGTTGGCCTTTAGTCCATGTTCCTCTAGTCGTCCCAGTACCTTGTCAAAGGCTTTCAGATGTTCTTCTCGAGTTCTGCCTGTGACAATGATGTCGCCAAGATAGCACTGGACACCCGGAATACCTTGTAGGACTTGGTCCATTGCTCTTTGCCATACCGCTGGTGCTGATGCCACTCCATACGGTAATCGCTGATACTGGTACAGTCCACGATGTGTGTTAACAGTCAGGTAAGTCTTCGATTCTTCCTCAACCTCCATCTGAAGGTACGCCTGTCGTAAATCAATTACGCTGAACTGTTGACCACCACTCAGATTTGCGTAGATCTCTTCAATTCGTGGCAGGCGGTACTCATTCACGTCGAGCTGTGGATTTATTGTCACTTTGAAATCGCCGCAAATTCGAACTTCACCGTCCTTTTTGATTGGTGTGACAATCGGTGCTGCCCACTCGCTGTGAGTCACACGCTTCACGATCCCTTCTGCTTCCAATTGGTCCAACCCTCACTCAACAGCTGGCTTTCGTCCAAGTGCGACAGGTCTGGCTTTCCAGAATCGTGGCTTCGGCTCTTCTTTCAGTTGGATCCGTGCTTTGATGTTCAATAACCGTCCGAGTTCGTCAGAGAACACCGCTGCATGTCTGTCGAGCACATCTCGGAAACCAGACTGCGTCTCTAGATGCATTAGAGGCCAGTTCAAACGGATGAAGTGCAACCACGCCGGACCAAACAGTGTAGGTCCAATTCCTTTCATCACATACAACTGAAGATCCTTGCTTTGTTCTCCATAACGAACTTTAACTGACAACACGCCCAACGGTTTCACATTTTCTCCCGTATATGTGTGTAGCTGTAGAGTGGTGCTTTCTAACGGTACATGCCGCAGCTGTTCATGATATTTCTCCTCCCCGATGACAGAGACAGCTGAGCCCGTATCTAACTCCATCACAAGTTCTCTGTTTTCAACTTCCATCGTCACGGAAATTGGCTTTCGGTCATTTCCTTTGGACACTCGGTACAGTCCTGTCAAGTCCTGTCGCTCGGCGTCTTCGTTGCCTTGCATGACGTGCAATGACGTTGCCGGTGGCTGTTTGTTAGCCTTCTGTCGGCATGCCTTTCGAATATGACCGACTTTACCACACTGGTAACATTTCTCCTTGATAAATGGACATCCTTTTGGATTGTGTTGTCCGTTGCACCTATAACACTTTGACATGGTGTCTGCACGCTGACACGGTCGCTGGTTAGTTTTTCTTGGCATCGCTTTACTGTTCTGTTGTCTAGGCTGTCTACGGCAGCTGTCTAATTTGTGCACTCTTGTCTCCTTACCAGTCTCTCCTTGAAAGACCTGGACGTCTCGGTTGGCTTGTTCTATTGCCAGACATCGTCTCACGGCAATTTCGAATGTTAAATCATCGAGTTTCTCTCTCAACAGATCTCTGAGCATCTTGTCATCTCGTATGCCAGATACCAAACGGTCTCGCAAACGTTCGGCTCGCGTTACGTCACTGAATTTGCATTCACTTGCCAAATGCTGCAGCGTTGCGACGTAATCGCAGACAGATTCACCAACCTGTCTCGATCGATTGTCAAACTCGTATCGAGCAACCAATGCAAATTTTTCTGGCTTTGTGTGTTTTTGCAACCGGTCCACTATCATCGAATACGTTACCTCGGCGTTTTTCGGTGTGGCTTTGAACAACTGATATGTCTCAGTGGACCCATTCGACAATAAAATTGCTTTTTTGGTTTGATCGTCAGTTCCCAAGGAAGTATCAAAGTTACTTTGTTTTCCAACATTCGTTGTCTAGCCGCACTCACAGTAGTCTTATATGATCCGTGACCAACCAGGATCCCATCCTCGTCGCCATTTTGTTATGTCTTATAACAAAAACTAATATAATACAGAGACAACTCACATTGTGCCAAAACAAGTTTAATCACTCGACAACCGACTTTCGTAACTGTGCCGTATAATACAGCCGCTGTGATTGGTCAAGTCCCATGAAGTCCATTTAAAATACCGGCAAGTACCGCACGGTACCTAACACTAAACATAGCAAAGAAAATGACAAAGTGTAAATATAGGGGTCGGAACCTAGGAGGCTAGGGGCGTGAACACCCAATGTTTTGTGGAGGGAAGCGTCACGTGTTTTCTGTTAATTAAGGTGTCTTAGAAGTCTTGCTGTTGCTGGCAGTACGTTGCAAATTGTTTACTCTAGAGTCGATCGCATCGTCATGCATGGCTATAGTGTATTATTATACATTGTCATATACTTTATTTAACACAGGTACTTCACCTACGTTCAGGACACTCACATATATAGAGCGAACGTCCTATTAACAATATATCTACTGATACAATATAGTCGTATATGATAGAAACACGAGTGGCTTCTTTGCAGTGGCGTAGCCAGGATTTTGCACTGGAGTACATCTTTGTGTTGATATATCAATAGCCATTAGCCATCGCGCACGTTGGGCATGGTGACGTTTTCGTTGCAGTGCCATTGACGTGGCTCCAGTCAGCTGGGTGCTTATCACCTATGACAGAAGTGGAAGATTCCTCTACTTTGGGTAACGTAATCCTATTTGAATGACGACAAACTACTTTATGCAATGCACCAAAGTCAACAACAGATATGGAAGAATCTGGCCAGAATAACCTTCTGACAGTTATTTATTAACTCATCATATTATTGGACGAGTCGTGAAATGCAATTATTTACAAACAAATGTGATCCAGTTGAGGTCTTAAACATTGCCTCCTTTTCTTAGCCTATACATCCTAAAAGAGACCCACTCCTAAATGTCAATACTGACAACATAAATACATAAAAACCTACTTAACAAGATGTCTCGCAAACATTTTTACTACTAAAACTACTAATTTATTACACCATACTAAAGAGGTGGGGAGATTCCGCCACAAGGTCACCTGAACATGTGACCACCCCACCGCAAATAAAATAGCCTTTGTACTTGGCTTAATGATGAATACAATGACCGGAAGATCTTGCCCGTGACAAGCTTCATTTGCATATTAATTTTCCAAAATTACTGTTCTGTCGCAGTGTTATAGTAATTTATCCACGAAGGCATAATGCTGTAACAAATTTGGTAGATCTTGCCCGTGACAAGTCTCATTTTTGATACTAATATATACCCAATATATATGTCAAATTGGCGAACTTGCCCGTGACAAGTTCGGTAACAGCATTCTACCAGACCCATAAAATCTGGCGTGTGTTCCAAGCTATAAATGTTGTGGCAAGCAATGCGCTGGCAGGTTGGTTGGCCTAGCATCAGCCCATGGTGCTAACAGGCGAAAGTCATCTAACTGCCCACGTGACAAGCTATCAGCCAGACTGTTGAGTCGCCCAGGGACATGACATGCCATGAAGTTTATGTTAAATGTCAAGCAAGTGAGGATCATCCTGCGAAGTAGAGTCATAATGTGGGGGTCGCGGGATGTCTGTTTATTGATGACTGACACTAACGCCTCATTATCCGTGAAGAAACGAACATTCTGATTTGCCCATGCACCCCCCACAGACGACTACAGCAGCCATAATAGGGAACTACTCTAACACTGCAATGTTACAGGTTAACCATGCTGCGGGCCATTTTCCCCAAAACCATTCCCTGCCATAGACAGCCCCATAACCTACACTGCCCGATGCATCAGTGTATAGATCTAAACACCCGTCTGTGTGAAAACGATCAGTCAGGAAAAACGCCCTCCCATTGAAATTAATGAGGAATTCCTGCCACACTGTTAAGTCCAGCTTAGCCTGCTTAGTAAGCCTAATGTGAGGATGAGGCCTTGTTACACCAATAGTCAGATCTATGAGACGTCGCAAAAAACACCTTCCAGATACTACGACACAAGCAGCATAACCTAACAAGCCTAACAGGGATTGTAACTGCTGAAGACTGATCTTCTGTCGAGTTAAGAAATCTGCTATCATAGACCTACATTTGGCTAGTTTATCATCCGGCAGTCTGGCTTCAAGCCTCACCGTGTCCAAAATTATGCCTAGGAAAGGGAGTACGGTAGTGGGACCCTGTGTTGTCTCTGGAGCTAAGGGCAATCCCATCTGCTCACAAAGAGAAATGAAAGCATTCATGTCTGCTGTACATTTTTCGTAGGATTCTGCAAGGAACAGGAAATCATCAATATAATGAACCATTTCAGATACACCCAATTTAGTCTTAGCTATCCACTCCAACGCACTACTAAATGCTTCAAAAATCGAACAGGAGCTAGCACACCCCATAGGAAGAACAGCATCTCTGTAAAATTTACCCCTCCACTGAAAACCCAATAAAGGTGTATCCAATGGGGATACAGGAATTATACGGAATGCAGCTTCAATGTCCAGTTTATCTAGATAAATGGTGTGAGGTGACATCTTGATGAAGGCAATAGCATCCTGTACAGTGGCGTACTTGTATAGAAGAAGACTTCTGTGGAATCCCATCATTAACCGATGATCCTTGCGGATGGGATAAGTGGTGTATTACACGGTACTCGCCTGGGGTGTTCTTTGGGACTACTCCTAATGGTGAAACCCTAAAATTATGAACATTAGGGGGAACACTGCTAGGACCAAGAATACGGCCGAGTTTGATTTCCTTGGAGATCTTAGCATCAATAACGTCTGGAAAAGCAAAAGTAGATTTTAGGTTAGTTGCCAATAACTGTGGTTTATTAGGCAAATCAATGCATCCTATGCGAAACCCCTGTGTAAACCCCTGTGTTAGATATTGGGTCTTATTATTGTCATAACCTCCTAGCACATGACGCAAAATTGATGGGGAAACAGGTGATGGCAACAGCTGGTGTTTACTGTGTAGGGCAGCGCTGGGCAATGGCAGGAAACATGCCTGTACTGGCCTGCCTGAAGCGGGGACATTGTGTTGCCGGGTGGCCTGCCCCACATCGCTTGCATTTATGCTGGTAGCGACATCGGCGCCCGTCACATTGCAGTCCCTTATTGAAGGCAAAACAGGGGTTGTTACTTTGCTGGCCCGGTCGGCGGGCCACACCCTTGCTCTGAAAGGGGGCGCCACTATACGACACACACACTGTCCTACCTGCCTGCAGCCACAGCTCGGACTCTACCGTGTCCCATCCCCAGCTGTGCAAACCCCTCAATGCTCTGAAAGATTCGTCATAACCCTGCCAGTTACTACCTCGCTCGGACAGATCCCGAATGGTCTGTATGTATTTCAACATTGCTGGGGCTTCGGGGTAGTGGACAGGTTGGGTCAGGTAAATAGACATGTAAATTTGGAAAGCCCGAGACCACAGCGGAAAGGAAGTCGGCGCCTGTTGGCTCGTCCGTGATTGCTCCGTAGTCGATGGAGCCACTGTCCGGCTGCGAGTTCGCGTTGGCTCCACCACTGCTGCCACCTGTCGAGACGAACCTTGGCTTCGCGCTCGTTTTGGTGCCATCTCAGGTGTTCTTGATTGCCGACAAACACTGTGGACGTCGAACAACGTTGGCTGCCGATGAACAAAAACGACCGCTGAATCGAGCACGCAACGAAAAAACCTTAACCAAAATTTGCTATGAACTTTTGAACCACAGTAACCACGAGACATTTTGAATGTGGCTGCCGTCGTAACCGCTCCGGCCTTTTATGCTCTGCAAGGCAGGACTTCTTTTCGTTCTATTACTCCGCTAAAACGCGGGAAACTCTCCCTTACTGTTGGACTTTGACCTTATTGGTGGTGCGTCCTGATGTTTATCTAGCGTTAATTAAGTGTTGTCTTGTTTGCCTCGCATAAAAGTTATTATGCAATATAATTGCATAACTGCATTTGCCATGGGTAGGTCTAGGAATGGAAATCATACATAGGCATACCTATACCTTCTATGATCTGTCACTCTATGAAACAGGCAGCCAGTTATTAATCCTCAGTTCCGTGCCCTCCTAATGTTTAGGGATTGGGGTCACAGCACCCTTAGTCCCCCTCCCGCTACGCCACTAGCAGCGTATGGCTGAAATCACCGGAAATCATCTCACACTTACCGGAGGCCGTCCACACTCCTCCTGAGCGATTTCATTGTCTGAACGTAGAAGCTATAGGAGTTTTGCAAAGGCAGGGATAACTGAGGGCTGATACTGACTCAACCAGCAGCAGCGATCCCTGATGCTCGACGGTGGTTTAGTCTAAAGCACTAGGTTAATTTATCCCACTAACAATTTGTTTTGCTTCAGCGTCATAACATCTCTGCAGGATGGTATATAAACAAAACGGACCAAGTTGATTTCATCACGCTATCGAGCATTCATTATATTATCGGGTATTTTTATTATACATTTTCGGGCACTTATTACATTAACGTTTGGTTATTACGTAATGGCTTATAACATCCGTAACATTGTCATCATTTAATGGCACATCGTTGTCATACAATCTTAGTCTCCCTCCTTTTCTGCAAATGCAAAACGAAGAAAGCGACTTGTGCTGCATAATATAGTTCACCAGCGGTATCCCCACTACCAGCAGAGACAATTCCACCTAGATTTGTAGATGGATGGATGGAGGGAGGAAGGACAGACGGACAGTCAGACTTATCGTCGTTTTGGATTTGTGTTCTTTTAGACATGTACCCGTGTATCTTGTCTTTAAATTGGGGCTGGTATATGCCCTGTTCCCACGGGTGATGCAGAATGTATATTGCGACTGGTGAAGTCATACCCATGGTTGTACAGGAGTAGTATGAGGCGATTTATCCATGGTGGTATATACCACCATGGTGGGATATACCACCATGGTGGGATATACCATGTGGGATTATGATTTCATTATATATATATATATATATATATATATATATATATGTATATATATTATAGTATATATATATATATATATATATATATATATATATATATATATATGTGGAGGGGAGATTGCCCATGGTGTAAGGGGTGACTTACCCATGGTGGTACAGGGGATACTTACCCATTGTGGTATAGGGGAGATCGACTTACCCATGGTAGTACAGGGGATACTTACCCATGTTGGTACACGGGTGATATGCTCATGGTGACACAAGGGAGACTTACTCATGTTGGTTTAGGGGAGATTAATCCATGGTGATATAGGGGTGACTTACCCATAGTGGTACCAGGGAGATTTAACATGATGGTATAGGGGAGACATGCTCATAGTGGCACAAGGGGGACTTACTCATGTTGGTTCAGGGGAGACGTATTTATGGTGGTACAAGGGAGACTTATTTATGGTGGTACAAGGGAGACTTACCTATGGTGGTACAAGGGAGACTTATTTATGGTGGTACAAGGGAGACTTACCTATGGTGGTACAAGGGAGACTTACTATGGTGGTACAAGGGAGACTTACCTATGGTGGTACAAGGGAGACTTACCTATGGTGGTACAAGGGAGACTTACCTATGGTGGTACAAGGGAGACTTACCTATGGTGGTACAAGGGAGACTTACCTATGGTGGTACATAGGGAGACTTACCTATAGTGGTACAAGGGAGACTTACCTATGGTGGTACATGGGAGACTTACCTATGGTGGTACATGGGAGTCTTATCCATGGTAGTACAGGGGAGACTTACGCATGGTGGTACAGGGGAGACTTACCCATGGTGATACAGAGGAGACTTACCTATGGCGGTACATGGGAGACTTACGCATGGTGGTACAGAGGAGACTTACCTATGGTGGTACATGGGAGACTTACGCATGGTGGCACAGAGGAGACTTACCTATGGTGGTACATGGGAGACTTACCTATGGTGGTACATGGGAGACTTACCTATGGTGGTACAGGGAGACTTACCTATGGTGGTACATGGGAGACTTACCTATGGTGGTACATGGGAGACTTACCTATGGTGGTACATGGGAGACTTATCCATGGTGGTACATGGGAGACTTACGCATGGTGGTACATGGGAGACTTACCTATGGTGTTACATGGGAGACTTACGCATGGTGGTACAGGGGAGACTTACCTATGGTGTTACATGGGAGACTTACCCATGGTGGTACAGAGGAGACTTACCTATGGTGGTACATGGGAGACTTACGCATGGTGGTACATGGGAGACTTACCCATGGTGGTACATGGGAGACTTACCATGGTGGTACATGGGAGACTTACCATGGTGGTACATGGGAGACTTACCTATGGTGGTACATGGGAGACTTACCTATGGTGGTACATGGGAGACTTACGCATGGTGGTACATGGGAGACTTACCATGGTGGTACATGGGAGACTTACGCTATGGTGGTACATGGGAGACTTACCCATGGTGGTACATGGGAGACTTACCTATGGTGGTACAGGGAGACTTACGCATGGTGGTACAGAGGAGACTTACCTATGGTGGTACATGGGAGACTTACCTATGGTGGTACATGGGAGACTTACCTATGGTGGTACATGGGAGACTTACCTATGGTGGTACATGGGAGACTTACGCATGGTGGTACATGGGAGACTTACGCATGGTGGTACAGGGGAGACTTACCCATGGTGGTACATGGGAGACTTACCTATGGTGGTACAGGGAGACTTACCTATGGTGGTACATGGGAGACTTACGCATGGTGGTACATGGGAGACTTACGCATGGTGTTACATGGGAGACTTACCCATGGTGGTACATGGGAGACTTACCTATGGTGTTACATGGGAGACTTACGCATGGTGGTACAGGGGAGACTTACCTATGGTGTTACATGGGAGACTTACCCATGGTAGTACATGGGAGACTTACGCATGGTGGTACATGGGAGACTTACCCATGGTGGTACAGAGGAGACTTACCTATGGTGGTACAGGGAGACTTACCTATGGTGGTACATGGGAGACTTACCTATGGTGGTACATGGGAGACTTACCCGTGGTGGTACATGGGAGACTTACCCATGGTGGTACATGGGAGACTTACGCATGGTATTACATGAGAGACTTACGCATGGTGGTACATGGGAGACTTACGCATGGTGGTACATGGGAGACTTACCCATGGTGGTACATGGGAGACTTATGCATGGTGGTACATGGGAGACTTACCCATGGTAGTACATGGGAGACTTATGCATGGTGGTACATGGGAGACTTATGCATGGTGGTACATGGGAGACTTATGCATGGTGGTACATGGGAGACTTACGCATGGTGGTACATGGGAGACTTACCCATGGTAGTACATGGGAGACTTATGCATGGTGGTACATGGGAGACTTACGCATGGTGGTACATGGGAGACTTACCCATGGTGGTACATGGGAGACTTACCCATGGTGGTACATGGGAGACTTACGCATGGTGGTACATGGGAGACTTACCCATGGTGGTACATGGGAGACTTACACATGGTGGTACATGGGAGACTTACGCATGGTGGTACATGGGAGACTTACCCATGGTGATACATGGGAGACTTACGCATGGTGGTACATGGGAGACTTACACATGGTGGTACATGGGAGACTTACGCATGGTGATACATGGGAGACTTACACATGGTGGTACATGGGAGACTTACGCATGGTGATACATGGGAGACTTACGCATGGTGGTACATGGGAGACTTACACATGGTGGTACATGGGAGACTTACGCATGGTGATACATGGGAGACTTACACATGGTGGTACATGGGAGACTTACCCATGGTGGTACATGGGAGACTTACGCATGGTGGTACATGGGAGACTTACCCATGGTGGTACATGGGAGACTTACGCATGGTGATACATGGGAGACTTACCCATGGTGGTACATGGGAGACTTACGCATGGTGATACATGGGAGACTTACACATGGTGGTACATGGGAGACTTACGCATGGTGATACATGGGAGACTTACCCATGGTGGTACATGGGAGACTTACACATGGTGGTACATGGGAGACTTACCCATGGTGGTACATGGGAGACTTACCCATGGTGGTACATGGGAGACTTACCCATGGTGGTACATGGGAGACTTACACATGGTGGTACATGGGAGACTTACCCATGGTGGTACAGAGAAGAAGTACCCATTGTGATACATGGGAAATTTACCCATGGTTGTACAGCGGGACTTAGCCATGGTTAAAAGTCTGGTGAAACAGGGGACAGTTACCTGTTGTGGTACAGAGAACTGTCATGCATAGTGGCAAAGAGGAGAGGCATCGCAATGGTGGAACATAGTTCCCTCTTCGATGATATAACCAAACTATATTTTGTTGGGTGGGGCAGTATCTGTGTGGGGTAGACCTGTACCTGGTTGTAGATTGACGAAGTGACAGTCTCTAAATCTAATCCACTACAGCTTGCTTGAGTCAAACTACCATCCACCTTGTCAGTATATGGTATTGCACTCGAAGTGCCTACTAATAATCACGTGACCATCATTCTACTGAACTGAATACATAGAAAGAAGGCAGACCTTTGATTTTAAGTTGACACATTTAACAAAATTGCGCAAAACACCATATTGGGCAGCTTTATGGCAATACACCAACATGACATGACATGGCATGGCATGGCATGGCATGGCATGGCATGGCATGGCATGGCATGGCATGGCATGGCATGGCATGGCATGGCATGGCATGGTACCAGACAACATAGTTGATGTTCCCCAGTAGTCCTGTCTTCACAGTCAAACTAAAGAAAACAGTCAACACATTTTATGTTAATTATTTTATTGTGCAATGTATATCATAACTACAATATAGTAATATTAAAAAAAAACAATTTAGGTCACAATTGATGTATCCAGGTTGCTTAGCAAACTCCATCAAGCTATCAGACAAATGGCTGACTGAACAAGTGTTTGTCTTTGTATACCGAGTTGAAATTGTGGTTTCAAAAGATTATCTCCATCAGAAAAAACAAGGGAAAGTTGTTAAAATGTCAAATGTAAGCAGTACTGCTTGCTCTAGATATCATGTCACAGAAGAAATCTAATCCACATAGTTAACTGTTATCAACAATGTTGGCAAAGCTTGATGGAGGTTTTGCACATGTTTATTGTGACGTAAGCAAACCGTGGTGTACTGGATACATCAGTAACATGCACTTACTGAGATAACATGTAACTATATACCAATAAAGCTTTTTAACATGCTACTAATCAACTGTGATGCTCGCTTTTTAGGCTAATTGTTGCTCAGTGCACGTGTGTTTTTCTTCTGCTATCTCACCGGGTTTTGTTACTGTCACCTGTTTGGCTGAACCTGTCTTTGGTTTGGTGCCAACTCCTACCGGTACCTCAAATTGTACAGCAGCAGGAATGGAATTTTAAAAATTCCCAACCACGATACCCGCTTTGTTAGCAGATGGTCATTGTTTTGTGTTATAATGTAGGCGGTGGCTATTTGCTACCCCTCTACGTCCAAATGCCCTTTTATGGCTGTTCCAATATACAAACATTTAAGTTTAGGGTCAGTTTTAGGGATAGTATTAGGTTTAGGGTTAAGTTAGATTATACTTGATTAGATTCAGTTAGGTTGAAGGTACTTTTGATAAGATTGACATCATGCATTTGTACGTGGAGGGGTAGCAAACAGCCACCTCCTATAGTATTAGTGTAGTAGTATTTTTTAGAAATCACGTATTATGTATGGTTACATATAATATGTTATGATTAATTATGTAACATTTGGTTACACAATAATAAATGCATGCTGATGTTCATGTTACCCATAACACTGTATTCTTTACAAATAATCATCAGTGTATCATTATGTAGTCACATGTATGTTATGGAAACAGCCCTCTTAGAAGTGGTAATTTGCATGTTTCCCCTTTTTTAACATGCATGATTAATAGTGAAGTTCCTCTAAATATGCTTCTTGAATAATTATATTGTGCACCAAACTTGATGTATAGATGTCACTGTAACCATTATTTATTAAGTAAAAAACGTTAAAAAATCCTGCATTATATTTCTAGCAACACAAATCCAGAACCATCACACACAATTGTTCAACATAATTTTTTTTATAAATTAATTAAGTACACTCCAATTAATAGAGTAAAAGTGCAATAATGTATAAAAGTAAATTATTAATATTTATAACTACACAACTAATAATTACTACTCACATCAACGCAATGCTTTGCATAAAAGAAAATATTTTACATGCATTTTTAGTAATTACTCTATTATTATATATTATTATTTGTTCATACATGAAGTATTGGCCTTTAATTAGTAGACTCTCCTTACACATGAGATGTTGGTCTTTAATTAGTAGACTCTCCTTACACATGAGATGTTGGTCTTTAATTAGTAGACTCTCCTTACACATGAGATGTTGGCCTTTAATTAGTAGACTCTCCTTACACATGAGATATTGGCCATTATTTAGTAGACTCTCCTTACACATGAGATATTGGCCTTTAATTAGTAGACTCTTCTTATACATGAGATATTGGCCATTATTTAGTAGACTCTCCTTATACATGATATATTGGCCTTTAATTAGTAGACTCTCCTTACACATGAGATATTGGCCTTTAATTAGTAGACTCTCCTTATACATGAGATATTGGCCTTTAATTAGTAGACTCTCCTTACACATGAGATATTGGCCTTTAATTAGTAGACTCTCCTTATACATGAGATATTGGCCTTTAATTAGTAGACTCTCCTTATACATGAGATATTGGCCGTTATTTAGTAGACTCTCCTTATACATGAGATATTGGCCTTTAATTAGTAGACCCTCCTTATACATGAGATATTGGCCTTTAATTAGTAGACTCTCCTTATACATGATATATTGGCCTTTAATTAGTAGACTCTCCTTACACATGAGATATTGGCCTTTAATTAGTAGACTCTCCTTATACATGAGATATTGGCCATTATTTAGTAGACCCTCCATATACATGAAGTATTGGCCTTTAATTAGTAGACTCTCCTTATACATGAGATATTGGCCGTTATTTAGTAGACCCTCCATATACATGAAGTATTGGCCTTTAATTAGTAGACTCTCCTTATACATGAGATATTGGCCATTATTTAGTAGACTCTCCATATACATGAAGTATTGGCCTTTAATTAGTAGACTCTCCTTATACATGATATATTGGCCATTATTTAGTAGACCCTCCATATACATGAAGTATTGGCCTTTAATTAGTAGACTCTCCTTACACATGAGATATTGGCCATTATTTAGTAGACTCTCCATATACATGAAGTATTGGCCTTTAATTAGTAGACTCTCCTTATACATGAGATATTGGCCGTTATTTAGTAGACCCTCCATATACATGAAGTATTGGCCTTTAATTAGTAGACTCTCCTTATACATGAGATATTGGCCGTTATTTAGTAGACCCTCCATATACATGAAGTATTGGCCTTTAATTAGTAGACTCTCCTTATACATGAGATATTGGCCATTATTTAGTAGACTCTCCATATACATGAAGTATTGGCCTTTAATTAGTAGACTCTCCTTATACATGAGATATTGGCCGTTATTTAGTAGACTCTCCTTATACATGAGATATTGGCCTTTAATTAGTAGACTCTCCTTATACATGAGATATTGGCCATTATTTAGTAGACCCTCCTTATACATGATATATTGATTGACCTTTATTTAGTAGACTTCCTCCTTACATATAGAATATTGGCCATTATTTAGTAGACACTCCTTATAAATGTAGTCTCGGCCATTATTTAGTAGTAGACTTCTTCCTTTAAGATGCAGTTTTGGCCACTTGTTCGCACTACATAGTACATACACACAACTGCCAAAGAGCATTATTTAGTATTTATACACACACCTACTATTAGGTTATTGTTTAGATTTTATAAACACAACTACTACTAGGTCTTTATTTTGTATTTTTACATACATCTAGTACTAGGTAACTGGTTAGTATTTATACCCACAACTACTGATAAGTCATTACTTAGAACTTACACACACACACACACATAACTACTACCAGGACAGTCTTTGGTATTTAGGCACACTAATAGTTAATTATCTTAGGCACACTAATAGTTAATTATCTAGTATGTATACATAGTATGTATACAATGTATACACAATCACCCAGTCATCAACACCATCTGTATTAACTTTATCTTGTGACACAAATTAAGTTAATAATATTTCCCGCAGACAACCATCCTCAACATTTTTGACAGAGGACCATCAATTCACGAATACCTATTGTGTGACAAAACAGACGACTCTGTTGGCATCTCTGAACATGGTCATGATAACTAGGATTGATATGCATTAATGAATTTCAATAAATGCAAAGTCATTTTTTCTTTATAGCTTCCTAACAAACACATGTGGTGGATGACACTATCCTCTGATAGGCTCAACTTTACTCAATCCTATCAGAAGGTACTATTCTGAAGGTAATCTACTGTTGTGGTAAGTGTAAAGTTCTATCCTTCAACGTTGTAGCACATTTAGCGACGTTGGAACACAGCACTGGTCTGCTGAAAGCTTGGGTACTGAGTTGGGCTTGCAGGTTCATCGATGTCATCATTGAAGAACATGTGGTTGGCGGGCTGTGACCATGGGGCAGTTGATCCTGGAGGACCGTACTGAGGGTAGCCACTGCTGTAGACCGAGGCAGGGGGCAGGGCGCGGGTCATGTTGGGGTGTCGAACCAGTAGCTCATGTTCACGATCCTCTCTTGCTCTCTTCTTTCGTGCTCTCATCCGTTTCCTGCTCAACCATTTATGTTATTGACATGACGTATTGTTTCTCGAAAATCTATGCACATCCAGCTAACAATCTTTTTTCAAAAAAGTATTTCAAATTACTAAATGTATCAAGGCTTACATAAAATAAAATCGTTGCTTGCTGCTAAAGGGTTTTCATCAAAAGTTTCACTTGTTTGATAAACACAAGAATATAAATGTTTTAATACGATTTTGCCTTTTGAAGCAAATCCAATACCAATGCAGGATATGGGCATATTAATTAATAAAATCTATATCATATACAAATAAATTATCCAATGATTGTGTTAATTCTAGCAGTGTGAATATGTTTAAAAAAAACGACAACTATCGGGCATGGGTGGATTATTGTTGGACTCTCGAAAAAGTAAAGGCTTCCTTGCCCGCTTGCCATTTGGACCTACAGCCCTGGATGGCAATCTTGTTAAATCTATACTGATAATCCGTATGACAGGCATGACTAAAACCTGTTTTCTACAGTGTAACGACGGGTTAGTCACTAATACATTAATGTATATTTCATAGGGAACAATGTGGTAGAATGCCCTTTGCCAAGATGTAGATGTTTTGAAAAGACTACACCATAGAACTAATATTGTGTTATTGCCTCAACAATTTGAATGAGTTTTGATTGGTTGGAAATTATGTTCCGTGTCAATAAATATGATAAATTACAATGTTTTATCCTCTCCAAGTTTCCCTGAAATATAAATACTCTGTGAATTTATTGGTCTTGAATTAGGAAGCACATATCAAACACAAATTGTTCATGATGCTATACCAATTCTCTACTCAATACTGTTCCTGTTACATAAATTGAGCAGAAACCCATTTTAATGCAATATTCTGAAAGTTTCAGAATAACAGGAGATTGTTTAAAACTGGCTTAGAACTTGCCTGTAGCTGAAGGAAACAGCAATGAACATGATGATGAACAGAAGTGCAACAAGCCCAATGACAGTGCCAGATATGAGAGGAACGTCGGACTTGGCATAAGCATCTGAAACAACAATATCAGTGCACCAAGTATTGGTAAAATGAAAGATCCACTTGGCATAGTCATTTGAAACAACAAATTGAGTGACAAAACCATTGATGAGAGGAACATTGTACTTAACAGCAGACATGGCATAAAGAAATTATGAACTTTTGCATTACACATTCCATCTCGGTTGCATTCTGCGTTATATTCCCTGACCATCCGTTTTATTCGCAATTCTAGCCCACTTTATCCTACTTTTGTTCCTGTAACTGTCTTTTACACTAATGTTCTCCAAGAACACCTCCATTCTGTATTTGCTTACATACATAGTGTTGTTTTTAATGATATTCAGGCTGCATGCATTTGCACTATAAATAGATCATTGGTTCCAGTAATGAGAATCAGTTAATACAAATAATAATACATTTATTTATACACTCATATCTAAAGTACAGCTCTGTTCAGTGGTGTCTACCATGTTTCCAAAATATTAATAATACTTATGTAGTGATTAGTGTAGAAACAAAACAAATGCCATAAATCATGGCTGAAAAAAATTAAAACAATTACATCGTCATGTTGTGGACAATTAATCAACACTAGGACAGACTAAATATAACAAATAAATGAATAAGCAATATACACATCTATACTGCTACAGACAAGATCATTTGATGCTGACCTTCCCTTCTTTCACAGCGGTTTCCTTTGTAGTAGTCTGGACAGGTGCACATAGCTTTCTTGCCATAGTTGTCAAATTTACAAGTGCCTCCATTGTAACAATAGTTAGGATCTGTAATGCATACGTCTGAAAACAAGAAGCAATCTGCACGTTACCCATGTGATGCAAACCTACAGCACTGCTAATAATATACACAATGTCCCGTAACACATATAACTGATGGACTCACAATCTGATGTTTCAACAAAAATTATAAGCTCTGTCTAACTTTTCAGTATATCTTGTCTTCTGTGGAAATGTGCATCCAAATATGTCTCCCTACATAGCAGATGTCCCCTCATTAGTTGCACTGTGGAGAAATGTGTCTAGTTTTAATTTATTAATAATTACAACCTATGTATGTGTATAATAATTGCACTGCTATGACATACTAAATGATCTTGCACAACATTTTCAACTCAAACACAATACCATTGCGGATATCATATAACCGAGAACTCGCAACATTAATCCTTGCAAACCATCTAGCAGCAGAAAATATACCAGCTGCAAATCATCCTGTAGCATAAAACATTCAACACCAATCCTTGCAAACCATCTTGTACACATTTATGCAGGACACCTTCAGAAAATAAACCTAGAGATGGTCTCAATGCTCATTGGGCAAATATTGACCGGTCTTGAAGTAAGATCTTGAGGTAAGAAAAAATATTTTTGTAGGACATCTTGTAATAAAGAACATAGAACACTAACTCTTGCAAGATCGTTTTCCTTCGCCCTTGGTAGAGTAGCCAGACGGACACTTGAGGCATAAGTATGCATTTTTGTTGGGCTGGTAGTAACCCTTTGGGCAGGGTTGACAACGGCCAGCATCGATTTGTTTTCCTGGGTCACAGCCTAGAAAAGAAAGATCAATGCAAAGAACACAGCTGCCTTCTTTGCCAAGACGGCCGTGATAAAAGAAACAATTACAATTTGGAGGGAGAATTGAGTTGAAGTCTTCTAAATTATTACCCTTCACTGCAATTATATTTTTTTGATTACAACATATGAAGATACTTCATTACCATTACTTAATGTTGGGGGTGAACCATATGTAAGTATTGCATTTCTGTTCACCCCCTTTCTACCAACACTCATGGTTACATGTTTATATGTTGAAAATGTCATATTTATTAATAAGGCGATGCATAATTCTTAATTGGTGTAGTAGGAAATAAACAAATTACTTGCTTACTTTGCATGCAACTGTTTCTTAGAACTACACTGTAAAAGTTATGTATCAACACTGGAGTGAATCACCATAGCAACAGTCAAAACTGACAATAATCTAACATTGGAGTGAGTCACGATAGCAACAGTCACAACTGAAAATAATCTAACAGATAACCTAGTAAAACAACAAATCAAAGTGTAAATTCACGGAAAAATGAATAATCACTATCTATGAATTGAACATCCAATACAACAGAAATACAGTAGTTTCTTCTGACCCACAATAAAATATGGCTTTAAATAACTTCAAGCATTATTTCACGTCACTGTTTAAATATTATTAGCAGGCTCATTCAACAGATAGTTGGCTAAGTTAGCAGCCAAATTGTGCACAGATGAGATGCGTTGGATGAACATGATGACATCAGTATAATGTACAGTAACATACCTGTAGCTCCATCTGAGATTACAGCCACCTGGGGCAGTGCTGTCTTAACTGTCTCCACAGGTGTGAAGTGCTCCCCGGGTGGAGTAGGTAACGAGCCACTTTTAACAACTGTTGTGAGCACGTCAGTGACACGATCTTCCACCTCATGAGGGTTTTTCTTGTCAAACTGTGTCTCTAATGCAGAAACCACGCTGCCTTTGCTGCAAGGACAAAACAACATGCAGGTGACAGTGACATGCTGAAATGGTAAACGTTTAATGGTAGCAGGGTGAAACAGTAATCATTTAATTGCTACAGTATGAGTATGAAACTGCTACCATTTATTGGCTACATGCTGGAATGGTCACCAATTTATTTGGAACAAATATCACGAATCCAGGTAAAAAAACATTAACAATATAAAACAAGTAAATACATATAATTATAGCGTTTGAAATTCGTCAAATTATTTACTTGTCCTGTGAACAATTAGAATAAACATTTCATTTGTCCATACAAAAATTCACATGTCACACAACTACATTTCAAAGCCTTTCTGCTATGATCGCTATGCGAGTTGCTATGATTTTGTATTCTGGATGATCTATTTCAATATCACATAGAACATTTCAATTACTCTTAGGATAAAGCATATTTTGAGTTTTTGTCAAGCACAAACAATGGCTATATTATGTTTTGCCTTGAAATCCTTTATCTGCATATCACAAGACAAGAGTTACCTGAATCCAAGCAACTTAGGCTTTTGTTTGCTTTGTTTGTCGTATATATCATACAGTTTTGTGTAAAACAAGTAATCAATCTGCAACAGAAAATACATTTGTCTTTATGCACTGTATTATAAAAAAATAGCCATACTTTGAATAGCATGTGCACAGAAAGTGAATGAGTCAGACCAGATTTTATTCTCACACAGAGGGATTAATTCCTACCAATAATGTTCAGTTACCTCAATGTGTGAGGTATTTGAAAATGGGTGACAGATATTTCAGAAACGTAGCTTATCCGTGGCTGCTATTATCATGAGTATTTCCAGCAGTTCAAAACTAATGTGCTAAGGCTAATTCTAGCCTTGTTTAAAGAAAAGTTGAGCACTAATCACATAATGTCTGCCTTTATGAATAATATCTTCTTAATAATTGTTTTTAATTATCACTGTATGTAGTATAACCATATAACTATGGTGACATGAATAATTATTTGTAGAAAAATTAAATTATTTTGTGATTTTGATAGCGCTGTCTTTGGAGGCGGCATATCTTATGTATCATAATGGAGAGTAAGTTCTTTTGGGGCAGCATCGACAATGGTGGTATGGTCCCTCACTTGATATATGCAGGCCAATAGATGCAGATAATCTGGCATAGGTGATTATGACTGATCTAGTCCTGCTGTTTAAGCCTCCGTGTACCTAAGTTGTACCAACAAAGGATGGGTACAGTCATAATTGCAGCTGTAGTGAGATCTATGCTTTCTGAACCACAGTGTCCACAGTTTGCAGAATGCAACATTGTGGACCTACCATAAGAAATGTCTACAGCTAGTGAATGGTTTCTGAGACATGGCAGCTAACGGTGCATGGCAGATGGCAGGCTCAGAATCATGACACAAATCTATTGGCCAAGGAATAAAATGGAGTTGTTTGTTGGCATGTAGTGAAACAAAAAATAAGCTAACCAAGCTTCTAATGGAATGAGAAACTGAACAGTAAAATTTATAGGTGTAGTTTCAAGAACAATTTTATCAGACGTGAGAAATGCCGCTCAAGAGACACGTACAGAGATTCAGACAGTCAAGAGGAATTCCACACATTAAATATTGCACCATCATACTAGCATACTTGTTCAGAAACATATGCCATTATATTGTCTCTCTTTCTGTCCAACATAAAAAGGCACTGCTTACCCTTTTAGCAACATTACTTAGCTGTTCAATTCAGTGCCCTGCCTCACAATGATTTTAGGTGCTAGGTATCTGATAAAAATAAGTTGTGGGGCATATTCAAGGAATGTCATAATTATTTTGATTGGAAGGAAACAATTAAAACCCTGTTTTATTTGTCAACACAGGTACATTTAACCAATCATGAAGATAAATAGACGTCACATATTAATAAAAAACATTGATCAAAATGTTGTTATGAGAAAACGTTACATTGTGTGATCAAAGTTGATAAGTTATTTGTTTGCACACATAATGTCCACGCGCAAATGTGACTAGTCAATGGAATTAAGTGAAAGTGTCTGTCATGTGGCCAATGGCACTGAAACGTGACTCAATTCCCCAGTTTCACAGCATGTATTCTAAGTTAATGTATTCCTTCCTGCACTTAGTGGCAGGGTGAGCCAACTGTAACTGGAGGACAGAGACAAGTGGTTTGGCCTCCTGAATAGTTCAACTACCTCAAAGATATTGGGTTGTAATTTGCCTGCTTTCCCTAAGTCAAATATGAAAAATTAGGTTTTGATCACCAACTAACAAGCTTTATGTAGAGGATTTAGAATGATAAAAAAGAGTGTGTTAAACCAACAGCTTACTGACAGCAACTGGCACTCAATTGTCAGACCTTGGAGGCTACTGGGATAGAGACACGGGGCCTAGTGCGATGCCACTGAGCATTAGTTTTGGATAGCTCACTGAACTGACTCATGAAAATGGCCGCCACATTTAAAGATGGTGTCCAGAAAGGTAATAAGATATGCTCCTGAAATGTCTGTCACCCATATTTATATACCTCAGAAATTATGTAATGGAAAATCAAGGTATGATATAGTCAATATGAGACAAAACTTCACAATTTGTAGGGTTTAAATAATGCCATGGATATACATAGTACAGCGTTTCCCAGAATATGGATAAATTTGCTACGTTGTAAATTTGAGCAGTTTTTCACTGTAATGCAAATTATGTTAAAATTCTATAACTGATTGGCAGACTGTTTGCATGCTTCAGAATGATCCCAGAAAGCATGTGTAACATTGCAAATTTTTTATTTACATCTATCTAAGATCTGGTACAAACTCTAAACAGATAGAAACCTTTCATAAACAGGAAAATAAAAAAGACATGTTACTTTTCTTCCAAAGAGACGTATATTAATCATAAGGCTTGGTGAACCAGGTGAAATGTCTATAAGAAAACATTGATTTATCTCCTCACTTATGCATATATTTTAACAGCATAATAGTTAGATAAACTGAAGTCTAATCCAACTTTAAAATCATATCATAAAGTACTTACTGATTTTACAAGTTTCATTTCCAATAACTTATATTTTGCTGATGTTTTGTTTTCATAGTCACCATCCCATGACATTCCAAGAGTGAGAGAGAAGGTGAATCGAGCTTTGCCTGGGTAGACTGAAAACAAAATATGGAACTAGTTAGTAATGCAATGAATAACTTACAAGTAGATTATAGCGACAAGATATTGCTGGCTCACTCCTGATGCAAGTTAACTGGCTTTGACCCTGAGATGTGAAGTGTCAGGCTGTAAAATATCCTTGATCAATAAGCAATTAAGCACAGAAACATCCCTGTGTGTGACAGTTTATCATTTTTAATATTTACATTTTAGAAAACATACTAATCAACATCGTGAATGGACGTGTTTCTAATTAATAGATTTCTCTTCTTGAGTGGCCTTATTTGTCAATGCCACGTTTGTTGACTTTGCATTGCTGCCACAAATGAGTATGTGCCAAGACACAGTGATTAATACCATGATACCTGTCCATCAATTCTGATGATTCAATAATTGTACCTCGAACTGTCATGAAGGTGTATAATATGTAAACGTTTAATATACTACACAGAGGGACAGAGTGCACTAGTTTGAAAAAAACCTAAAGGACAAATACCCCTACACATTTGGGAAAACAGTGCACTAGTCGGTCAGGACTACTGCACAATACATTGGGACAGAGTGCACTAGTCAGCCACGACTACTGCACTACACATTGAGACATAGTGCACTAGTCAGCCAAACTGCACTACACATTGAAACACTGTGCACCAGTTTGCCAGGACTACTGCACCACACATTAGGACAGAGTGCACTAGATGGCCATGACTACTGCACTACAGACTGAGTGCACTAGTTAGCCATGACCACTGCACTACTCATTGGGAGAGAGTGCACTAGTCGGCCAGGGGACATTGTAGCGGACGATAACTCGTCAAAAGCCTAAAACGTCGTAACGTTACGCAAGCTACACTGAATAGTCGCTGTTGGCTGTGACCAGTAGTCTGCATAATTGCTCATAAAGTTACACGGCTTTATGAAACTGGGCCCAGGACTACTGCACTACACATTGGGACACAGTGCATTAGTTGGCCACAACTACTGCACTACACATTGGAACAGAGTGCATTAGTTGGCCACAACTACTGCACTACACATTGGGACAGAGTGCACTAGTCAGCAGGGACTTCTGCACTACACATTGGGACAGACTGCACTAATCCAGCAGGATTACACACTACAGCAGAATGCACTAGTCCATGATGATCACTGCACTACAAATATGCACTCAGTACTTAGTCAGGACTATTGGACTACAAAGAGAGAATACTAACTATTGCAGTGATCCACACTTGTTGACTGGTTTGTCTTTGTGGTACTTCCTTCGGGACATTTAATACACCCTGTCGTCCCACTTCTCTTTGGCTGATATGTCCCCAGCGGACACGGAATGCATTCTATTCCATTCGTCTTGTAGCCAGCACTGCAGTTACCTGTGACAGGTTTCAATAGTACCTGGTACTGTATTGGTACATAAGTGAAAGCATTTGGAGGAGTCATGATAGATGTTTAATCACACACACATAGTGACTTCAGAATAATGCTACAGTGGTTCTAGTTGTTGTAACTGGTGACACTTAGAACAGGACCAGACATTGCTGATATATGACCTATTGTGGTGATCCATTTGTAGCTGAGATGAGCAGATGTGAAGCGCATGACCAAGAATCATTAGTTGACTATAAAGGCCTCGTAAGATAACATAAAATAAAATCAGATAAGGTTTATTTACATGTATTTTCATTGCAGTTGATACTGTTTGGTCGTTGTACAAGTATGTGCACATGACATTACATTCACATGCATGAAATGATTATATTAAAATATACTACTACTTTAAATAAATAAATAAATAGATAAATAAGAATACCGGGGTAATCACATATAAAAGGTCTGAATAAAAAGTAACATGTTATAACACCAATACATAATAACTGATATGATATAGTATAAGTAAAGAATTATAAGATTAAGAATAAAATATGATAAATTAACTAAGGTATATACATCCATGTACACTGAAAAACAAATCGGAAAGTGTTAGTGTAATGTCAATGTTCCAGTCAGAAACAACAGTTTACCTATGGTACAGTTATCCATATGAGTGGCTCCTTCAACTTTAGTGATATGTTCCACTGGGCAGGCTTCACACTTGTCAAATCTGGCCCCCTCGTTTTCATTGCTCTTGTAGAATCCTCGCTGACACTTCTTACAATGGCCCTTAACAAGCTCCTCCCCAGCAGGACAGTAAGCTGTAGACAAGTAGCAACAACCAAAATGTTAGTTGACTATATACACCAGTGGCTTCCAAGACATAACCGTACATGTATAAAGCATTTTCTAAGGTCAATTTTCACACAATCATTATAAATTAGTAACTCTAAGCTGTCAATCTAATACAGCCAATGAGTTAACTGACAATATCATATTATTACTTGCATGTTGTTATGAATGGGAAAAGCATTTTATAAGTATTACATTTCCAATTTCTTTATTTCCACAGCAAACTATAATTACTTTATATTCTCAAATGTTGTTACGGCAATGTCATAAATGCCTATAGGCCAATCAGTCAACTGGATCATCAGTTCATAACACCATATTATGACAATACCATGTACAAACAAAAACTGACAATGGGGAAGTATCGGTCCCGGAGGTGAAATAGTATACAGCAGATGCATACTTTAAGAAAAACGGTGAACGAGAGAGAGGGGGGAGAGAGGGGGGAGAGAGAGAGGGGGAGGGGCAGGAAAGAGAGAGGGCGGTGGGGGGAAGAGGGAGAGACCAGAGTGAAAAGGGAGAGGGGACGAGTGGAAGAGAGGTGAGTGAGATGGGGAGTGGGTGCGAGAGGGAGGGAGGGAGAGCGAGGAGAGACGGACGGACGGACGGACGGACGGACGGACGGACGGACGGACGGACGGACGGACGGACGGACGGACGGACATGTTAGAGTATTAAATGATTGCAGTGCTCAAAGCTCTTGTGTTTCCAAGGGTTTTCAATTTACCATCTCAGCTTAGATGCCATACATGCCCTAAATATTGATTATTTGCCTAAAAATCCCAATACTGTGGAACTTAATGACTTTCATCCAGAGTTCTTTCCTCTATACACTGATACTTTTTTGAGCAGTAGTTTGAACTTATTAAGTACCCTGGTGAATTACTCTGCTTTGGCAGATACCTCAAATTCAGACAGTCATTTTATACAACTGGTCATTGATGTGATAAGATGGTGTAAAGACAACTACTGAGACTTAAATATGGACAAAACCAGGCAAATGGCACTAGCCTTTAGAAGGAACGGGTGTGTGAATTTATTATTGAGTATGTGACTGTGTGGAGATAGTGAATTAGTATAAACATCTAGGAACTATATTGAATATATTGTTCATGGCTCCAAGAATGGTTTATTGTATGATTTATGCTCCAAAGTAAGTTAAATCGTACAATCTAGGAACTGTTTTGGATAATAAACCCACTGCTGAATCAAACACCAACTGCATTGTAAAGAAATGCCATCAGAGAATGTTCTACTGTATGTTCAGACTTCAGACTGAGATCCTGTAGTGCAACTGCTATGTTTTATTAGAATCTGTTTTGACATCTTCTTTTGTCTGCTGGTTTGGCACTTTAGTGTGAAGATTAGAGTCAGGGAGAATGGTACTGATAATAGGGGAAGTAAGGTTGCGGGAGTGAGATAAGCTGGACCGAGGCAGCTGTATGAGAACAGAGCCATGAGAAAGGGCTGCAAATCACGAGTAAATCGTGTAACATCCTTTCACATTAAAAAAAGTACCTTGTGTCTTACATATCATGAAACATTGTACTAGTAAGTAAGTACAGTGTACACTAATATGTTACTATACTTGATAGATGACACCTGCTGAATAACCAGTGTTAACTCAAGTATTGTATGTCATGCATTTGGAGACATAACCAGTAACACTGTTGTGTATTACTTACGTGCCACTGTCAACAAGATAGACAATAAAGTGACCAGTAAGTCAATCTGTCAGTACGTACATAGACATTGGGATTTGTTTGCGGTTCTTTCTTGTTTTGTCCCAAGGTTCAGTTTATCCTTTTTACCACAGGGAAGACACTCAGTGCCGTTTTTAGGCTTCGGGTTGGGCTGGTATGAGTCGTAGCCACAACTGTCGCACTGCTCCAAGTTTTCCTTGTTTAGTATTTCTCCAACCGTGCACTCTCCTGGTTCAATCAAACAATGTGATTTAAGTAAACCTTTGATTTCTCATAGCTTTCAACATATTCCTAGTAACACAGCAAGAACTGAAGATGCTGTAAAAATGCTGCACAAACAATTAAATAGTGCATCAACTAGTTGTGAACAGTAAACTGGGAAGAAGTCATCTACTGGCTGATATCACATCAAGTAAAGCTTGTCATTTCACTTTCACATCATTGTAAGCAGCTGTTGCATCACTGTTAGCATCTGTCACATATCTGCTAGCTGATGACACATTTCTATCAGCAGGTCACACATGGGTAAATAAATGTCACAGGAGGGTTGGCTAACATAATATCATTACCAGCTGATATCAAAGCTTATGGCTGATGTCACTGCTGTCTGATGTCATAATTGTTGGGGAAACATCTTGACGTGACAACCAGTGGGCATGGATCCAGTGAGATACACACAATTATAAAGATAAGAAACAATGAATAAAACTCAGCACTAACCAAGACGGCAGTCACCCTCGGACGTTGAGTTCACATTGGTTGTGTGATTTTTTTCTGGTGGACATTTAGTGCAGCTCTCATTGTAATAGTTTTCTTGGGGTTTGTACGTGCCCTTTGGACATCCTTTGCAGCTCTGGCCATCAATATAGAAGCCTGCCGGACAGTAGACTGTAAACACAACATAAATGTATGTCATTTTTGACAATATGCACAGAGTGTCAACACGTTTTTGTGCAAAACTCAAAGCCATTTTTATGTACATAATGCTTAATTCTCATTATGCCTTTGCCTTTGGCTCATTATGCAGTAAAATCGCTCATTTGATCATTAACGTTTGTGTACATGTTTGCCTAACACCCTCTAAAACAGGACGTAAAAATAAAACCTGACTCAAACTACCAACCGATCACGGGCAATCATCATAAAACACACAGCTTAAGAGTCAGGGACAACACAATGATTTGTCCACAACCAAATTGAAACTGTAGACTACTAATGTGCACTCACACTTGCAGTCATCCTCTGACTTCTTGCCTTCACCGTCTGTTCTCCACCTTTCCGGGTCTCCACAGGACGTACAGTTCTCCATGCTCTGATTGCGGTAGGAACCAAGTGGACAGTCATGACATGTGCCTGGGCCTTGACCCACTCGAAACTTACCGGCTGCACACATGACTGGAACAAAGAGGACATATCACAAGAAGATACAACTGGACAAGAGCTGGTCCAGAAACACACATGCAGATATACATTATCGGACGCATGGATACACCGACACATACATCACACACAAACACATTTGTAAACACACGTGCTCACACACACACACACACACACACACACACACACACACACACACACACACACACACACACACACACACACACACACACACACACACACACACACACACACACACACACACACACACACACACACACACACACACACACACACACACACACACACACACACACACACACACACACACACACACACACACACACACACACACAACACACACACACACACACACACACACACACACACACACACACACACACACACTCACACACACACACACACACACACACACACTGTTTGAACTGTTGTAGGTGTGGTAATACAAGTATTTTTGTTGCCTTTTAACATCATGATGGTTCTAGGAAACCCATTTGACATATGTTGTAATTAGGAGTCCGTATACAATACTAAACGTTTTTATGTTGTGTTAATTGAACAAGCATATATGTGTAAACTCACCCAGGGAGCATGCATCCTCTCCCTCGCCTCCTTCTCCTGGTGTCGTTCTGCTACCTGGACACGGGGTACACACGGGATGCACCCCTTTCTTCCGGTATGTACCAACCTGACACTTCACACAACTTCCATCTGGCTTTAACTCCTTCCCACTTGGACAGTCATCTGTGACACACAGAGTAGATCACTTATTGCTGAAAGTGGTCTCATGATACACAGAAGGTCGTATATTGTGACACACAGATTAGGTGACACGCATGCATGCGTGCATACATTAATGTAGGTCGTGTGATTACGATTAGGTCACACGCACGCAGGCACGCACGCACGCACGCACGCACGCACGCACGCACGCACGCACGCACGCACGCACCACCACACACACACACACACACACACACACACACACACACACACACACACACGCACACGCACACGCACACACACACACACATAGTTAAGTCATCTGTGACATACTGGTGTAAGTCAACTGCTGACAACTTAGTTTTCTTTTGGGTAAATCTAATGAAGTCCCACTTTCTCCAGTTCTTCTCCCACTCAAGCAGTATATGGGTTAGTGTATGTTGTTGCTTGTATGTTATTGCTTGATTATTTATAGTCTCACTTTTCCTGATAACAGTAAAAATAGCATTAATTAACTTGATTACCTCATTGTACGTAGATTATTGTTTGAAACAATTCATGTGTAGGATTGTGTTCACCAAAGACAGGTTGTATACAAACAGGTCCTACCACAACGACATTTCACCAACATATCAGCAGTTACTTAATTAGATTCTCTATATCGTAGCTGCCTCACTAGGGGACTGCCTCAACTCCTTGATAGTGTCGAATAAGAAAGCCAAATACTTAATTCAAATGAGATAAGGACTTCACTCACCAAAGCATTCAGCGTTTTTCTTGGCTGTCTGATAGCTAGTAGTCTTGCCGATGGCACAAGCCAAGCAGTAGGTGCGACCAGTGTCCGGCTGGTAGTAACCTTTGCCACAAGCAGCACACTTCTTACTGGTTTTGTTGTAGAAATTGCCCGCTGGACACGAGTCTAGAAGAGTCAGAAAGTTCAGGCTACATCTTGTGTTTAGAGCAACACTCAGTATTTACATGGAAAGTATCTTGCTTTTGTTACTGGGATAGCATGGTTCGGTCCTCACTGGTTTCTACATAGGTGAATTTTGCTGAGAAAAGGAGGCCTGCACATATGCCATTGTGTGCTGTAACAGTGCAGTGGCACAGATACACTGCTGTGACCCTACTGTGTCCCAGATACACAGCTGTGACACTGCTGTGACCCAGATACACTGCTGTGACACTGCTGTGACCCAGATACACTGCTGTGACACTGCTGTGACCCAGATACACTGCTGTGACATTGCTGTGACCCAGATACACTGCTGTGACACTGCTGTGACCCAGATACACTGCTGTGACACTGCTGTGACCCAGATACACTGCTGTGACCCTACTGTGACCCAGATACACTGCTGTGACCCTACTGTGACCCAGATACACTGCTGTGACATTGCTGTGACCCAGATACACTGCTGTAACATTAATGTCTTACCTATGCAGTCACTGCTACTGACTGATCCCGCGGTCTCGGTTGTGTTTCCTTTTGGACATTCCTTACACTTTTTGTCTGCTTCTTCTTCCTCTTTGTAGTAGCCAATGGGGCAGTCATCACAAGTCTTTGTACTGTTGTTGTAGAAAGTTCCAACTGTGCACTTGACTGAAAGTGGCAAATGTGACAAGTCAATACCTGAATATTACAAATATTAAAGTTGACTTAAACAGGGGTAAAAATAGGTCACATAGATAATATCTTTACGAGCTTATATAATGTCAAAGATGTGGACGAATGTTGAATAATACTATAGAATAGAACATATTACAATATGAGTCTTACAATATGAAACTACATCCAAGCTTGTTATATAATTAATAATTGGCATATGTGAGCTCAATGAAAAGATAAACAATTGGGAACCATATATTTTAATATAATTACTGCAACATTTTGCATGTTTTGTCTACATGTCACAAGTGTCACCAATTGCCGGAAATTTGACATCACATACCACAAATGTCACCAACTGCCTGATACCCATCTTCACATGACACTTCTTCTTCAATCCAAAACGTCAACAGGTCAATGTCTTTTGCACCAGGCATGGTCTGCAAAAATGATTGGGACAGTCACATAATGAGTAAACAAAGATTATAGGACAGTAACATAACAAATTGCGGGAAGAGTACATTAAATTTATTTTATGCATTTGTAGTTTTTGCTGGCATAGATGAGAAATCAAACAGATGTCATTGGTGCAGACAACACAAGTAGTAGCTTTTGCTGATACCTTTGACACCATGTTAACATTTGTCAACAGTGTTAGCTTTTTAAAACACAGTGACCAATTTGTAGATTTGTTTACACTAATGACAACACGGATAGCTATTATTGACACAAATGGTGTGGTGTGGTGTGGTGTGGTGTGCGTGCGTGCGTGCGTGCGTGCGTGCGTGCGTGCGTGCGTGTCTGTATCCACTTGTTGCATCAAACACAAATGATATGTGCTGGTGTCATGTACTGCTTAAGACTGAGTGTATAAGGAACTTACTTTGTCCAAGTCAAATCGATGGTTAAGCAGCACTTCCTGTGTGACTGCTTCCATCACGGGCCAGTCCTTTCCTACCTCTGGTCTATGAAACAACACACATTAAAACATATTTAAATTAAACAGTTGCTGTCTTCATATTAGTACAGGCATAATATGAATGTTTGGAAATAGCATTTAACTAAAAAGGTAGTAATACTTACGCCACTCTATCAATGTTGATCTTTATGCGGAAATCCTTATTGTAGTTAGTCACTGTGATAGAGACATCTGAGCAGCCATCTTTCTTACAGAATGAAGTTCCAGGTTGTTTCGTCTTCAGATCTGTGTTCCAAGCTTCAAACTTCTGGAGAAGTTGCTTTTTCATTGCGATGGCATTGTCAGGGGTAAAGTCAGCTTTCAGATCAAAGTCCCAGCCAAACGTCACATGTTTATATACTTTGCCCTTCTCTGAAGAAAAAAGGTGATGGTTGAGAGGTGACAGTGAGGTGAGAAGTGACAGTAAGCATGCCCATGCCAGGGAAGTTGCTGTTGGCATAGCAGAGTGTATATGTTGGCATTTGGGCCTGCTCAAGGATGGCTATGTTTGTGACTGTGCTCTTCTAAGAAATGCCAAGGATGCATTGCAGACTATGCATAAGGAAGGAGTTCAGGCATTTCTCAGGTCTGAAGTTTAGGGTGTGTAACTCATTCTCATTCAAGAACAGGCCTTGTAAACTACCATTTTGACATGTGTAGGCAGTTTTTCTTTGCACCACATTCTTTCTGGCAGTCTGGCAATTATGTGCCTGCTATTGAATATGACTACATCAACATGGCTATGAACAAACCATGTGACACACTCAGGTTGTAGAAAGGATTTTTTTTTAAACAAACTCCAATAAATGTGTACTACATCCAGAAACTAATTCCTAGTAAAAGTAGCCAACTGACAAACATGTCAATTTATTACATAAACATTAACTGCTAACATTTGACAATAATACAATATTGAAATAATTCTCAACATTTCATTTAACAAAACAAGTTTCATTAATAATTAGCTGAAACATACTGTGTATTGCTGTAGAATGCAAAACTAATTAGATTTTTGTGTGCATGTATTCTCAAGTTTTTTGTTTTTTTAAATTCATTCAAGATCACATCCCATCACAATTATTAAGTCTATTAAATCAGTGTAATACTTAAAATGCATAACCATAGTGCAAAAAATTGATTTTGTTCGCAGCATTTGTTATTAACTTGATTAGAAAATCCCATAAAATACGAAGCACTGGAGTTCAACAGAAGGACAATATCAAGAATTACAACAAAGCTAAAGAAACTCCAAACACTTCATCATGCTGCACTTTATTCCTTGTTTATAAAAAATTAACTACTTAAAAGTTAGTATTTCATCTTAGAAATTACCTGTGGACGAGTGGTTGTGGAATAATTATGGGATGTCTCTATATTTACACCAACAGTAAATGCTAAACTTTAATCTCATCTGAAAATCCACATTATAATATTCAGTACAAAGTTATGTGAGATTATGTGATGCTGAGTTTGACTACAAAATGGCAGTTGGCCCCATTTAGTAGTTGGCCCTATTTACTTATGGAAATGACAAACATTTCTAACGTTACCCCTGGTCAGTAAAACTTCAATATTTGTTCTGCTAACCTTCAAAATAATTTGTTGTTAATGTTATCTACTATGTATTTTAAATAGGCTTTTTGTATGGGCACATTCAGACATTCTGGCCATGAATGGGAGTCAGGCTTGATGTAGGTATTCTGACCATGACACTTGAACAGGGTTATGGAGAAATCTCTTATTCATTTACAACAAATGCTCCATTGGTCCACATTGCTGGATTCGATTAGACATCCAACTTACTTCCACAGGGAGGGAACTTGAACATGTCCAGTGGGCTGCTTGTGTTCCAAAGACCAATCGGGCCACATGAGTAGAACTTGGGCACTGGACGCAAGAATGCCTTGTCACTCTCACATGTCACATCGCAGCGTGTGTACAAGTTGACTGCACTAGTGTACAAGTTGACTGGACTACAGCTAGGTTCCTGGCCACCAATGGGTTTGTGTGGTACCTCACAGTTCCCCTCTGAAAGCATGATAAACATGAATTATTTACTAGTGTAACACTTAATTGTAATGTTCTTTGCTTGTACATTGTTGCCATTAGATGTAGCACAATAACACTGGTCCATAGTGAACATTGTCAGGACTGTGCAATATATCTGCTATGGCCAGATCACTGCCATAGACAGGTAGTGGACACTGCATACTCGTTATTCAGAACTTTGAGTAGTATTCAAAGTAGAATTCATTTTCGTTATGGACAGGAACCCGCTAAGTCAAGCGTTACTCTGTGTGCATGTGTGTGTGCGTGCGTCCATGCGCTTGTGTGTAAAATAATATGTTCTCATATAGTGTAGTATTCAGTCTTGCTCAGTGTTTGACTTTTTACTGGCAGACCTGCTTGACTTTAACAGGAAGACTCCAGCCAAGCACAATTAATATGTAATATTTTTTTACAAAATATTCACCACTATCTACAGCCAGGTACTCATTCATACAACTGAATGAACAGGAACAACAAAAGAATGAATGCATTTAATGCATACAAATTGACTGATTTTGAAAATAATTCTACTGATATGGTTTATTGAGCAACATGAACACACACCCTTCAGTAACTTGTGGCCTAATTATGATGTAGGGGAAAGTTCACCAAAGAAAGGTTGACTTACTGCGAAGAAAGACATTGAAGTCACACATAGCTCGGTTGCCTGCAGCATCTGATACACTGTATACCACAGGTGAGACTCCAATCTGGAACACGTCTCCTGTAAACACAAAGTCATCATTGACTGGAGTGTGTACACCATAGGAGAGACTCCAATGTGGAACACGTCTCCTGTAAAAACAAAGTCATCATTGACTGGAGTGTGTACACCACAGGAGAGACTCCAATGTGGAACACGTCTCCTGTAAACACAAAGTCATCATTGACTGGAGTGTGTACACCATAGGAGAGACTCCAATGTGGAACACGTCTCCTGTAAAAACAAAGTCATCATTGACTGGAGTGTGTACACCACAGGAGAGACTCCAATGTGGAACACGTCTCCTGTAAACACAAAGTCATCATTGACTGGAGTCTGTACACCACAGGAGAGACTCCAATGTGGAACACGTCTCCTGTAAACACGAAGTCACCGTTGACTGGAGTCTGTACACCACAGGAGAGACTCCAATCTGGAACACGTCTCCTGTAAACACGAAGTCATCATTAATTGGAGTCTGTACACCACAGGAGAGAATCCAATCTGGAACACGTCTCCTGTAAACACGAAGTCATCACTGACTGGAGTCTGTACACCACAGGCGAGATTCCAATCTGGAACACGTCTCCTGTAAACACGAAGTCATCACTGACTGGAGTCTGCACGCCACATGAGAGATTCCAATCTGGAACACGTCTCCTGTAAACACGAAGTCATCACTGACTGGAGTCTGTACGCCACAGGAGAGATTCCAATCTGGAACACGTCTCCTGTAAACACGAAGTCATCACTGACTGGAGTCTGTACGCCACAGGAGAGATTCCAATCTGGAACACGTCTCCTGTAAACACGCGGGAGTCTGTACACCACAGGAGAGATTCCAATCTGGAACACGTCTCCTGTAAACACGAAGTCACCGTTGACTAGAGTCTGTACACCACAGGAGAGATTCCAATCTGGAACATGTCTCCTGTAACTACAAAGTCGTTATTGGCTGGAGTCTGTACATGACAGGAGAGATTCCAATCTGGAACACGTCTCCTGTAAACACAAAGTCATCATTGACTGGAGTCTGTACACCACAGGAGAGATTCCAATCTGGAACATGTCTCCTGTAAACACAAAGTCATCATTGACTGGAGTCAGTAGACCAGACACAGTGTCAAGTCACTATGTCCAGTTGCGATTTCCAGTTACAGTATTATGTCACAATGTTAAGTTGTGATGTCAGAACAGTGTGTAGTCAGTGTCAAGTCACAATGACCAGTTACAGTGTTAAATCACAGTTTCAAATCACACTGTCAATTAAGTGCATCAAATCTATTTCAAGTCAGTGTGAAATAAATATTTGGAGGCACCGTAAGTTAAGTCATATTTTCAAGTCATACTGTCAAGTCACATTGTCTAGTCACAGTGTTAAGTAAGTGCTTGACACAGAGTCAAATGGCAGTCTCCATTCACTCACTGTAACAAGAACTCTTCTACCAGAGTTATGTAACTGATTAATTGTGTCCAACATGAATGAAACATCAGGTTGATTCATATATACCTGACTTGTGGTTCTTGGCCACTTCATGTTCACTTTTGAAGGTTGGTTCTGGAAAGTCAACCTCAACAAGACGATGTTCAGCCACAAGACCAACATCCTCAGTTGGACAAGTTGCAGATGGAGGCAGTTTGTCTGAATAAGTCAAATCAATATTAGAAAGTTCAAGTCATATTATTGTTGTTTCATAATGTACTTATCTCAATTATCTGTGCTGTATTTTAGTTGTTTATGATTTGAAAGATTGCACCGATACATCATGCTAACATGGGACTCAGTACAATAATAGTGTCTGTGAATGGTCGCTGATGTAAGCAGTTCATGCCATCCCATCACGGTCCTGTCCAGCCAGTTGCTCCATGTTTGACTGCATGCTATGATAGTCCACAAGGAGGTTGTTTTTGCAGTAGCAGGTACAGTCCTCTACCTGGATCTGTAGCAGCTGTCCTGCTTGTGGACATGTATAGCACATTCCCATGATAATGTTTCATCCCATAGTCAGCAATGGTGATGATGTGAGCATTGGCTGTTAAACCATTTGTCTTTCGCTTCACTGCCTCAGTGAGAGTTGCTCAGGGCCTCCGCATTTTGTTCCTTTGAAACTTTGACCACTTTGTTGGCCTGGGTTTTTGCATGTATGCGCTGTGTCATAATATATATATATATATATATATATATATATATATATATATATATATATATTTTAATCACTGTTAACTTATATTTGGCAAAAGAATTTCAACAAAATATTAGATAGAATGTTTGACAGTTATATATGTTCAGCATCCATTATTGGTGGCTATTGGACTTGCTGCTATGCACCTGTTCTCTTGGTGGATAGGTCAACTGGTTGATGAACCCATTTGACAACAATGAGTGATTACAAGATCTGTTATGAAAATTACCAATCAGAAAGAGTGAAACATCAGTGATATATTTTCAGCTATTTTAATGTATCTTGGCAAAGGAAGTCATAATGTGCAGCAACGTGGGCTAATTGTAAGCATTACTGTATCAAAGACTTTTTGCTGTTGCAATATACCATTTGAATTAAACCAAAAGAACTCCCCAATAATATAGAAATCATTATCCAAGCGAGAAGCTCATATCTGAACAACCGTAAGCAATGGGTGCTATTAAAGTGAGCAACACGGGCAGTGTCAGCAGTAAACAGTAGCTTCCTGATCAGTTTCTTCTTGGTCTTTGTGCCATCATTATGAAAATGAAACTGTACATTATCCTTGTGATCTAGGTCTTCCATAGCCTGTTGGAGCATGAGGCTGAAGAAATATTGTGAGAAGCACTGAAACAACAACGCAGATGTGTTTCACTCTAGTTGTGATTTTTATGGGTTATGAGAGATTGTTGGCCGAGTTGATCAACATGAATGTGGATATGATCATGATGAGAAATTTCGACAGGCAGCCTAGCTTTCCAAGAATTTTCCAAAGCCCCTTCCAGCTCTCAGTGTCAAAACACTTTTGTCAGGTTGATAAAAGTGACGGGTAATCCTTTGTTTTTCTCACAGCATTTCTTCTAGATATGTTTCATGACAAACACCATGTCTCTAGTTGGTCACTCTGACGCAGCCATGCAGTGATTAATATCTCATTTCCTAGAGGCTGCTCAGCTCTTCAGACTTTAAACAGTAATTGAAGCAGAGTGAAGTTCCCCAACAGCCAACACCACCAAACAGCACCTCCATCATACATTCAGAGTTGAAAGTAGTCCACAAGATCAGCTACTTGGGATGCATGATCACACATGATGCCAAGACAGATAAAGAACTGGACAATAGACTATCAAATGAAAACAGTGCCTTTGGCAGAATTTACAAATGCACCCGGAGCAGCAAAAATCTCAAGAATGACATGAAGATCAGTGTCTACAAAGCTGTTGTGCTCGTGGGTCGCCTGCACCTCACTGAATATTCCCATCAGTGCTGCCTATGCACTATCTTTAATGTCCATTGGAGTGACCTTGTAACCAACTTTGAGGTTCTCAAAGTGGCAATGATCACCTGGCCACCATGACAGAGGGGCAGCACAGAAAAGATAGGAAGACTCCTTGAAAATGTCCTCCATCAACTGCAACATTGATCACTGCCAGTGGGCAATACATTGCCTGACTTGGTGACACACTATCAACCAAGCCACCTCCTCCTTCGAAACCACACGAAGGGCCAGCATGGAAGAGAAAAGAAGAATGCAGAACAACTGGGACCCTTCCGCATCTACCACTGGACAGACCATGTCATGATGCCGCTGTGGTAAGATTTGCCTGTCCTGTACAGAGTTTGTCAGCTGTCAGCATACTTGCAGCCCCAGACAAGGACTTCATTCCTCCTTCATGAATCTTTTTTCACGATGCAGTGCCATGATAGTGTATGTATGCTGTGCCACAATTGTATACGCACAAAAATGCTCAGTCGTGTCTATCTGATGTACTGCACAATCCATACACCTAACCAATTGCAACAACACATTTCAGTCACACCTAAATCTTGGTTACCTGTTTTTCTGTCAACACAAGTGCTGCCATCCGTGGCCAGTTCTTGTCCAATGGAGCAGATTGTCTGACCGCGAGTGGACGGCGACACCTTCTTCATGCCTGGCCCAGGTTGAAAGCTGTCCCAGCTCCAGTCAGCAATCAGTCCCTGCGTGTAGGACCGGCTCTTGATGGGGGTAGTCTTCTTGTTGAGCACATTGGTAATTTCCGAGGTGTTACGAGCTATATCCCAGACCTGCACCAGACTGACTGCTCCATGGAACCTCACCGACTCCGACCCACCAACTCGCAGAACAACACTGAAAATAATTTTTTTCACATGGCATAAAAATTCATATCATTTGAAAAAACAGCACATGGTAATAAAACACTGCATGCACTATTTGGGAAGGTGCTTGGTTTCATGGATTATTTGATTTTTACAATATTCGTGTCACCACAGCTTTCACTGGTGTTTTTTTAATCACCAGAGTAAATTACAGCATCATGGAAATCCATATATAATTTTTATTTAATAATAACAGAACTTTAAGGCCAAAGTTATGTGTTTATGGTCCTGATATTTTCATTTCCAAACATAAGCAGGCCAGTGAACCATGAAACTAGCCAGTCAACATATATCTTCTTTGATGTATGTTGCCAGCCACTAAACTACCTATGTTCACAACTGGCTTTGTCATAACACACTGACTTACTAGAAAGGCTCATCTGGTGTAAAATTGTATGAGTCCCCAATGATTCCATCGGAATACAAAGTGACTTTGTCATCTTCCAGACTCAGTGCCACGTAATGCCAGTTGCCATTGTTGATGTGAGTGCCTTGAGGATACGCCCAACTGGCACTGGCACTGGCACTGAGGCTCATCTCTGTGCTGTTCTCATTCATGGACACAAGAGTCCTCATCACTTCTGGTGCTGTTTGTGACCTACAAATACACAACAGTATCTTAAGTAATACAACTACTTCACACCATTCATCATCACTCACAGTGTGTCACCACTCACTTTGTATCACCACTCACAGTGTTTCACCATTCACAGTGTGTCACCACTCACTTTGTATCACCACTCACAGTGGGTCACCACTCACTTCGTATCACCACTCACTTTGTATCACCACTCACAGTGTGTCACCACTCACTTTGAATCACCACTCACAGTGTCACCACTCACTTTGTATCACCACTCAGTGTGTCACCATTCACAGGGTATCACCACTCACTGTGTATCACCACTCACAGTGTGTCACCACTCACTTTGTATCACCACTCACAGTGTGTCACCACTCACTTTGTATCACCACTCAGTGTGTCACCACTCACTTTTTATCACCACTCACTTTGTATCACCACTCACAGTGTGTCACCACTCACTTTGTATCACCACTCACAGTGTGTCACCACTCACTTTGTATCACCACTCACAGTGTATCACCACTCACTTTGTATCACCACTCACAGTGTGTCACCACTCACTTTGTGTCACCACTCACACTGTGTCACCACTCACTTTGTATCACCACTCAGTGTGTCGCCACTCACTTTGTGTCACCACTCACAGTGTGTCATCACTCACTTTGTATCACCACTCACAGTGTGTCACCACTCACAGTGTGTCACCACTCACTGTGTATCACCACTCACAGTGTGTCCCCACTCATTTCGTATCACCACTCACAGTGTGTCACCACTCACTTTGTATCACCACTCAGTGTGTCACCACTCACTTTATATCACCACTCACAGTGTGTCACCACTCATTTTGTATCACCACTCACAGTGTGTCCCCACTCACTTCGTATCACCACTCACAGTGTGTCACCACTCACTTTGTATCACCACTCAGTGTGTCACCACTCACTTTATATCACCACTCACAGTGTCACCACTCATTTTGTATCACCACTCACAGTGTGTCACCACTCACTTTGTATCACCACTCACAGTGTGTCACCACTCACTTTGTATCACCACTCAGTGTGTCACCACTCACTTTGTATCACCACTCACAGTGTGTCACCACCTTTACCCCTGTTTTACCACTCACTTTATCACCACTCACAGTGTGTCACCACTCACTTTGTATCACCACTCAGTGTGTCACCACTCACTTTGTATCACCACTCACAGTGTATCAACACTCACTTTGTATCACCACTCACAGTGTGTCACCACTCACTTTGTATCACCACTCACAGTGTGTCACCACTCACTTTGTATCATCACTCAGTGTGTCACCACTCACTTTGTATCACCACTCAGTGTGTCACCACTCACTTTGTATCACCACTCAGTGTGTCACCACTCACTTTATATCACCACTCAGTGTGTCACCACTCACTTCGTATGACCACTCAGTGTGTCACCATTCACAGTGAGTCACCAGTCACAGTTTGTCACCACTCATTCTGTCGCCACTCATAGTGTATCACCACTCACCATGGCACCATTTACTATACACCATGTGTCACCATTCATTGTGTGTTACCCACTGCATGACACCAATTACTGTATGTCACAACAGGTCACCACTCATGACCATTCATGACATGTAACCACTCATGACATATCACCTGTCACGACATGTCACCACTCGTGACATGTCACCAGTCGTGACATGTCACCACACACATTTGAAAATATGATCCAAAATCAAAGCCTTGCCTTGATTACCTTTCACAAAAATCTTTTCTGTATACTTCACACTCACTTTTTTGTAATGTTATTACATCATAGCTTTTACTGAAACTATTTGCCAATTTGAATATAGAAGCATGTACGCAAACTAAATGATACACCAAATGCCACTACTTACTTTACCATGTGCATACTCAAGAATGTCCCTGTGCCATCCTTGTCTGCGTAGCGCACCCACACACCCAGGCTGCACGACGACACATTCACTTGGAATGTGTGCAGTGAATCAGCACCACCTCTGCCATCAAACTCAATGTCCAAGTCTCTGTCAATATCTGGGAACAGTCGATATTCAGGTAGCAAGTGAAATGGAGATAATTAACTGTTCTCTTTGTATGTGCAGAAGATATTAAAAAATAAATACATAGCCATTATGATACTGTTGGGATTTGAGCAAGTTAGGTGTGTGCATGAACCTGTAGCAGTGGATAACTGAAAGATACCTCAGTAAACAAGGAACCATTTCTGAACCAGTTGGCACATGTCATACTGGTTCATAATTGGTACCGCTCCACCAGTACGTGCTTTCATGTGTATTCACGTGAATACACGTGTTCTGCCCGTTGTCACGGGTTTTGAACGAGTTTGACATGAGTCGTAGTGGGTCAGAACTGGTATGGTTTCACTGGCACGTGTCATCACATGAAAAACTCATGATTTCACGGTAACCATGTGTCGACACACATTTGTTAACAGAATCCGGTGAATTCACGTGATATGAGCCAGTTGAAGTCGTGAATTCACTTACAGAACATGTGAAATCACGGGTCGTTGTTTGCTGGGACATGATACATGTGGTAATTAGTGACATGAAATGTGGCTCTTGATGTGATATTTCTTGAGTTAAGGTGTAGCATTTTTAACGATACTGTTGAGTTATAAAGTTGCTATTAAGGCAATTGGAACTTATGTACAATTTAAAGCACTTCTGATAAAAAACAATGAGTGACTTAACATTAATTTGTTGGCCAAGTGTCCCCAGACCAGCTTTGTTGGATTGCAGTGAGTGTTGTTTGCTACGTGCCTCTCGACCACTGTGGCCAAGGCCAACGGTGGTGTCAAGGCCACAGTGGAACAGTTGTACAGTGCAATAGGGATGACTGCAGGACATAGCCCTTTGCATTGGGCAAGAAGTCACGCACGAAGGAAGCAAGGTGTGCACGCAAACTTTACCAGACGAAAGCTGTGGGTGCTAGTGCATCTGACTATGCATCAGGGGCATTTTAGAATGTCCATGGGTATTGACCCTGACAGTTGTATACAACTTTGTTTTGAATACATTTGTTTTCAGTTACAGACATTTTGTAAATATTCAGAGAAGACATACACTATTAATTGTATATGAACTGTGTTTGGAACTGTAATTATGTAATCCATAGACTTCACATCTTTATGTAACTTAGGGAGCTACTACGTAGTTAAATTAAACGATCCTCACAAACAGACATATTGTCAAAGTAAATTGCATTTTTAATGTTTTTCAATGAAAAAACAAGATGGCATAACATGCACAACTGTTGCAAACCAGTGAACATTAAACAGTTCAGTGTCCTATGAACCTTTAGCGAAGGTCACATCTAAAATAGTCAATGTGCATAAATATCCTATGGCGTGTAATCATTATTCACATATCTGAAACTTGCGTTGGTCATTAAACAGGTATCTTGTCTGGGCAAAACAGGATTATCCCATTTTGCCCGCATTAAGATATCCCATTTTACCCGGAATAGGCATGGTTTAATAAAACTGTAATACATTAATTATAGCTCACCCTCACGAAAAACTATTATACGCTGAAATACTCATAAATTAATACTACATCCTCACGACATTCGAAGTTCAAACAAATAATTTAGTAAGATATCAAAGCTAAGGATTACTAACGATTTTTTCAATCTGCGCGAAGAATTGCATACCGATTGGTTTGTATAGTAGTCAGCACATGCCGCTGCGCTAGTTGGAAGCGAAACTACGCTTTGTGGTAGCACTATTATTTACTTATAGCCATTTCCCATATTACCTGTTTTACCCAGGTTTCCCCTATATATTTGATATGAAATGTGTCAATAAAATATACAAGTTCTTTGAATGTGGTTTACTCAATTATACGTTTCTTGCATAAATGCTATGTTCAAACAATGTTTTCTTGGCTATTTCTCAACATAATATATGCTTGAAACTTCACAAGGTTTACGGTAACAGTATACCATAGGTAATGACAGAAGAATTTGAAGGAAAAGCAACACAGTATGGTTGCAATATCACATAACTACAAACTACCGCCAATAATTTTGGTCTTGGACACACCTATGTAGTACAAAAATTTAGAAAAATGTTATCTTTAAACCAAGAAACAAAGACTGTTATCAGGTGTAGATTTGACTAGTCTAACAGTGTGTTTTGTGGTTGAAATAAATTGGGCCATTGATCATGCTTAAAATACTTGTGCAAAGAATTAACATTTATACCCAAATGGGTGCAGTTTGGGGGGACAAAACCACACAAAAATCAGAAAATATACACACCATAGTTTTTTTTAACATAACTAACCCCAACTTACAACTTTCAGTTCTCTAAGATCAGAAATAGCAAAAGGAAGTCTGTGAGACTCAGATTTTCCCTTAACTGTTAACATGATTTCATTTAAATGTCTGCAATCAATGTATGTATCCAGTATATTATAGTTTCTTTACATCATAATTATGCAACAATTTCCCTTACGTTGTCATCAAAAAGAAAATCATCAGAAGCCTAATCGAACTTCAAAAATGATATGATGAAATAGGCAAATGCACATGTTAAGCATCCATCATTTTGTGTTACTTGTCAGTGTTTTTGCTATGAAAGAAATCACGTGATGGATAGGTCAAGTGCTATTACCCAAAAAAATCATAATTCTACAAAGCTACTTCATTGTGGCAAGTATAATTAGATTTCTCACTGGCTCTTCTAGTTTTACACAATTGTTTCCAATATGGTACCAAGTCATTGGCATCAAGAAAGTACACACTACCTTTCTCACAGGTGGCTCCAACCTTCCCAACTGGACATTGACAAAATGCCTTCTCAACACCATCGATACATGTGCCTTGAGAACAGTGTTTGTCAGCGCAGTCATTAATGTTTGTTTCACACTTGACTCCAGTAAAGCCTGTTGTAACAGATGCGTTTGTCTGATAAACCCAGATGACAAAATAATGTTTAACAGAGTTATGCTATAGCTAAACGGAAGCAGGATGAAAACCATAAACATTTCTTTGTCCAAAATACAACAGAATTGCTACAAAAACCTTACAATATATCACATTTATGTATACATGAACAACAAAAAACAACTTGTAAGAAAATAATGGGTTACATCATATAAGGGGAGGAAGACCCCCTATTAATTAAGAGTGGGCAGAGAAGCCAAGATTGTGGAAGGCATGCACATTCGTCAACAGTAATAACAGAATTTGAAATAAATCATATTATTAAAGCAAACACACTCTGGTACCACCTGTAATGTGAATGTGAGAAGTGATATGGCACAAATGTGCATTAATAACACACCTGGTTGACAGGAGCACAAAAAACCTCCAGTTGATGTCATGCTGCAAGAACCTCCATTCTTACAAATGTTGTTTGTCTCACTGCAGTAGTCTCGAGCACACTGACACCCGTCACCCGTAAAATCTACAACCAACACTTGGAAAGTAGAATTGTTGTTTGTACCAATAATCTTTAAATCGTTAAGCAGTATTACAGTTGTCAACAGATGGATGGATATACAAAGGACCTACGGTGGATAAGCAATGTTATGAAGTTCACTTAAAAAATTAGGCTGGAATTATGCATGTAATATTTTCAACTTATCTAACACTATATTAGGGAGCAAATTCCAAACACTCACTATGGCTAGTTACACTCTAAATTAATTGTGGTATTATGCACATACATTGTGTCTATAATTTATGTTTGATTTCTTATAATCATTTTGTTTTGTCTTCAAATTAACCATAAATATTGAAATTAATATCACAAAAAAAACATTTCAACATTACAAACTTGTTGATTATATTACATTCAATTATACAGCATGTACTTACGCTGTGTGCAGTTGCATTTGACCACATGGTTTTCCACATAACAATGACCACCGTTCTGACATGGGTTGGCCACATTACAAATGTCAGGTCCTTTCTCACAATTACGCCCACCGGAACCAGATAGACATCTGTAGAACAAACAAACCTATGACCTCCACACTGCCTCTCTCTCATTTAATTAACGTACTGTTACATTCAGTGCATAGATACTTGCTCAGAAGTATTTGAAGTCAGAGTAAAATATATGACTGTTTATTGTACTTGATTACATTTCTAATTGAAATGAAAACAAATAAGGACAAGTGGTTAAGGTTCTTGAGGACGTGTGCCCTAACATACTTCGTTTGAAGGCAATGAAGCTTGCATCAGCACGTTTCTTGTATTTCTCCGAAAATAATTGGAACCTCTTGCAAGACTCACGTCACGCTTACACAAACAGGCCTCTTTTGGGTATAACTTTATTCTGTTTGTTGGAACAACCAAAAAATAATATAACAAACCAAAGAATTTACTAAACTAGTAAAGTATATCTGAGTGAGATCCACAAAGCATGTAAGCTAGTGCATAACATCAACACAACCTGTATGAAAATATGATACACCACTCACTGACAGAAGTAGCCTTTGAACACTTCATGGCATGTTGCACCATGCTTGCAAAGATCAGGGTTGCAGTAATTAATTATTGTTTCACATCTCTTGCCAGTCCAACCCTCAGTGCAGTTACAGAAGTAGTCATTTACTTTGTCTACACATTCTCCTTTGTGTAGACACGGCTGACTGATGCATTCATTATACTCCTCCTGTAAACACAGTGACATATTCATAGTTGTGTACACATTCACACTGGTGCAAAGATATTCACAGTGGTACCGACACATTCAGTGGTGTAGACACAGTCACAGTGGTTTATATGTACACTGGTGTACACACACACACACACTCACACTGGTGTAGACACTCTCATTTGTGTCCATGTATACACTGGCGCGGAGTGGTTGCATTCACAATGGAGTAGGCACATTCACAGTGGTGTAGACAAACTCACACTGATATAGAAACACTCACAATGGCATACATATTCAATGGTGTTGACAGATTTGCAGTGGTGTAGACATATTCATAATAGTGTAGACACATTTGCAGAGATGTATACACATTCCCAGTGGTGTAGAAACATTAGTAGTGGTGCCGGCACATTTGTACTGATGAGACACATTCACACTGATATACACACATATTCAGTGGTGAAGATATATTCCCTGTAGTGTACACATTCCCAGTGGTGAAGATACATTCATTGTAGTGTAGACACATTCACAGTGGTGAAGATACATTCACTGTAGGGTAGACACATTCACAGGGGTGAAGATACATTCCCCGTAGTGAACACATTTCCAATGGTGAAGATACATTCACTGTAGTGTAGACACATTCACAGTGGTGAAGATACATTCACTGCAGTGTATACACATTCACAGTGGTGAAGATACATTCACTGTAGTATAGCCACATTCACACTGGTGAAGATACATTTCCTGTAGTGTATATATTCCCAATGGTGAAGACACTTTCACTGTAGTGTAGACACATTCAGTGGTGAAGATACATTCACTGTAGTGTAGACACATTCACAGTGGTGAAGATACATTCCCTGTAGTGAACACATTTCCAATGGTGAAGATACATTCACTGTAGTGTAGACACATTCACAGTGGTGAAGATACATTCACTGTAGTGTATACACATTCACAGTGGTGAAGATACATTCACTGTAGTGTATACACATTCACAGTGGTGAAGATACATTCACTGTAGTGTACACATTCACAGTGGTGAAGTTACATTCACTGTAGTGTACACATTCACAGTGGTAAAGATAAATTCCCTGTAGTGTACACATCCCCAGTGGTGAAGATACATTTACTGTAGTGTAGACACATTCACAGTGGTGAAAATATATTTACTGTAGTGTACACATTCCCAATGGTGAAGACACATTCACTATAGTGTAGACACATTCAGTGGTGAAGATACATTCACTGTAGTGTAGACACATTCACAGTGGTGAAAATATATTCCCTGTAGTGTACACATTCCCAATGGTGAAGACACATTCACTGTAGTGTTGACACATTCAGTGGTGAAGATACATTCACTGTAGTGTAGACACATTCACAGTGGTGAAGAAGATACATTCTCTGTAGTGTAGACACATTCACAGTGGTATGACTGAGCCTTATGACATTGCCATATGGCTCTGATAATTTAAAGATTTTTTGGTTATATTCACAGTGCTGCAACCATGCATCAAGGATTGTGTTCATTACTGACCACTCACAGGAAAGACACAGTTTGAGAATAAACTGTACAAAAACCATACGATCCAGAGAAACAAAAAACTCAATTAAAAAAACTTATTGTCATTAACTAACATACTTTCATAGGTTGATAGTTACTGGCAAACATAGATGAGTTTAATAGCAAGACAACATCAATGTTCAGGAATCTGAACAAAATAAACTTTATTAACCAAGGTGACCAAGAAAAAAGTTGTCTGTTGCATAGTGTTCCTATAAGAATCATAACTTCGCAAATATTGGTCATAAAAATATGAATATCATTTTAACGCTAAAAGAATGCTCTATTATAATAAAATTATAATATCCATAGAACAAATGAAAATCATGGGGATATTTGTATTTGCAATTGAACTAAACAAAATAAAAAATTAACAAACATTTCATCCTGCTGCCAGATAATGATGGTGTGGACGAATATACTTCGCCATTTAGATAAACGTATATTCATGTATTAGCTTAGCCTCGGTTACCCAGGCTCCATGAGGTGGCAGCACTTTTAAGCCCCTCAACTCTGGCAAAAGCAGGCTCTGCATTTGTTAGGCCTTACCCCAGATAGGGTAGAGGCACTGATTGGCTCTCAGGCCAACTACTAAATAAAAATAACGATATAGTTTTACAAGATAATGATATCCTATGAAAAGTATTCAACATTGAACTTATATTAACACAAACATAAGTAAAAATTCAAATTTACAGTTGTTTATAAAATAAGAATTACAGCAGGATTAACCAGTATCCGTGAGGTGACAGCATTGTTTAGCCCCACACGAATAACATACAAATTAAATAAGGATACCTTTTTATCAAATAATGCTCTATTATAAAAACTATTCAAAATTAAATTTATATTAACACAAAATAAATAGAAATAAAACTTTGCAGTTGTTTATAGAAATAAAAATGACGGCAGGATTAACCAGTGTCCGTGAGGTGGCAGCATTGTATAGCATTGTATAGATCACGCGGATAAACAAACAAAAGCTAACTAAGAAACCAGACTGTCTTCTCGGCGTAGTTTCGCAGCCAACCGACAGTCGGTTAAGTGAGACCAGTATTAGCTGCGAAATAAAACAAAAATGAAAAAATCCGTTGAGAATTATAATTTTTATGATTTTTTCCGACATAAAAATATGTTGTTTCAAGCCGACTGATTGCGTTCGTGCTCATTACCGTTGCAACCCAAGCACCCGGCCGGAGAAATGTCGCGGTGCTAATTTGGTAAATTGTCACGGCAAAAATGCCCCCAAAGTCAATCTAACTACATGAACTAATATAACCTTTTTTTTAATACTGTCAAGCATTTTGTCAAAATCTCAATGCAGAAACTTGAGATAATAATCCAACGGAAAGTTGCGAAGCGGATAAACCGTTCAAATCACGGTTCTGATTGGCTGAATGGACTGAACCCATGTGGTTTATTTTTGGCAGATTGGCCACTCATAGAGCTTTGTTTTGATACGTTTTAATACGTGATATGTAGACTTTATGAATGAATGCATAAATTTATTCATCAGGACATAGTAAAATCTCCCAAATATGGGCAGCAACTGTATCACGTGCTTTTTAAACTCAACTGCGAAGAATCTGTCACTGAAACTATGCAAGAAAATATATGCACAATCTAGAAAAATCGGTCAGCTCTCCAATGATACCAAATTTTCGCATGTCAGTTTAGTGTGATGGAAATAAAAATTGTTACAACAGAGGCAGGTGCATTTGGGCCGATTTTCTGCCCTGGTCACTTCTAGAGTTAAATTAACTGTTTCATAATCTATATACTTACAGAACAGTTGTTGCCTGTGTATCCTGGCTTGCAGATGCATTCATAGGAATTAATCTTGTCAACGCATTTCTTTTCTATTTTAGTTGTATCACACGGGCTTGATTCGCATTCGTTTATCTCTGTACAGTGAACATCTGGAAAAAATTGACTTTAAGGAATGAAAACAGCTAAGACTGGACACTGGCTCTGAACCTGCTGAGCCTACAAACAATCCAGCACTGAGAGCACTTGCCCAGAGCCAGCCGACACTCATGCATTTAGACTGAGCACTTGTCCAGAGCCAGCTGACACTCCAGCAATGAGACTGAGCACTTGCCCAGAGCCAGCTGACACTCCAGCACTGAGAGCACTTGCCCAGAGCCAGCCGACACTCATGCACTGATATTGAGCACTTGCCCAGAGCCAGCTGACACTCCAGCACTGAGACTGAGCACTTGCCCAGAGCCAGCTGACACTCATGCTTTTAGACTGAGCACTTGTCCAGAGCCAGCTGACAATCCAGCACTGAGACTGAGCATTTGCCCAGAGCCAGCTGACACTCCAGCACTGAGACTGAGCATTTGCCCAGAGCCAGCTGACACTCCAGCACTGAGACTGAGCATTTGCCCAGAGCCATCTGACACTCCAGCACTGAGACTGAACACTTGTCCAGAGCCAGCTGACACTCCAGCACTGAAACTGAGCACTTGTCCAGAGTCAGCTGACACTCCAGCACTAAGACTGAGCACTTGTCCAGAGTCAGCTGACACTCCAGCACTGAAACTGAGCATTTGCCCAGAGCCAGCTGACACTCCAGCACTGAGACTGAGCATTTGCCCAGAGCCAGCTGACACTCCAGCACTGAGACTGAGCACTTGTCCAGAGCCAGCTGACACTCCATCACTAAGACTGAGCACTTGTCCAGAGCCAGCTGACACTCCAGAACTGAGACTGTGCACTTGTCCAGAGCCAGCTGACACTCCAGCACTGAAACTGAGCACTGGTCCAGAACCAGCTGACACTCCAGCACTGAAACTGAGCACTGGTCCAGAACCAGCTGAGACTCCAGCACTGAAACTGAGCACTGGTCCAGAACCAGCTACACTCCAGCACTGAGACTGAGCACTTGTCCAGACAGGTGACACTCCAGCACTAAGACTGAGCACTTGTCCAGAGCCAGCTGACACTCCAGCCCTGAAACTGAGCACTTATCCAGAGCCAGCTGACACTCCAGCACCGAGACTGAGCACTTACCCAGAACCAGCTACACTCCAGCACTGAGACTGAGCACTTGTCCAGACAGGTGACACTCCAGCACTAAGACTGAGCACTTGTCCAGAGCCAGCTGACACTCCAGCACTGAGACTGAGCACTTACCCAGAGCCAGCTGATACTCCAGCACTGAGACTGAGCACTTACCCAGAGTCAGCTGACACTCCAGCACTGAGACTGAGCACTTACCCAGAGTCAGCTGACACTCCAGCACTGAGACTGAGCACTTACCCAGAACCAGCTACACTCGAGCACTGAGACTGAGCACTTGCCCAGAGCCAGCTGACACTCCAGCACTGAGACTGAGCACTTACCCAGAGCCAGCTACACTCCAGCACTGAGACTGAGCACTTACCCAGAGCCAGCTGACACTCCAGTACTGAGACTGAGCACTTGCCCAGAGTCAGCTGACACTCCAGCACTGAGACTGAGCACTCGCCCAGAGCCAGCTGACACTCCAGCACTGAGACTGAGCACTTACCCAGAGCCAGCTACACTCCAGCACTAAGACTGAGCATTTGCCCAGAGCCAGCTGACCCTCCAACACTGAGACTGAACACCTGCCCAGTGAGACTGAACACTTGCCCAGATACTCCACAGAGACTGAACGTTGTGCAGATACTAACAACAAAGCAGCACTGAGACAGAACACTTGCACACAACACCTCACCATCAGATTCAACACATACTCACGAGTCTACTGACACACCAACATTGAGATGGAACACTTGCCTAGAGCATGACGACTCTCTGGCACTGGGTAACAATACAAGGCTAAACAGTTGCCCAGAGCCTGCTGGCATGCCGTCATTGAGACTGAGCATTGGGGCTCAAAGTCAGTTGCTTCCTATATTATATACCCTGTGGCTGGTACACTGACAATGCATGACATGGGACAGTTAATTGCGATACATAAGTAAATGAAATGAAATTAGTATACATGTTTAAGTTGGAGTAGTGATGGAGAGAACGTGGCATCTTGTATGTGTCATCGAAGTAAAACGGCTTACACAGTTGTACAACTAATCATGTAATTACATAATGGATCTCACCAGAGTAACCAGGAAGACAGGTGCAGTTATAGCCATTGACCATGTCGTTACATGTTGCTCCATTCAAACAGGGATTGCTGGCACACTCATCGGTGTTGTGTTGACAGTTGTAGCCGGTATATCCAGAGGCACAGTGGCACTGATATACACCTTCCTTGTCCGAGTTGTCTGAACAAGTCGCTTCATTCTGACACTTCTCCTCAGCACACATGTCGATGTTGACACACTGTGAACCACCCGCTGTGAACAAAACAACAACACAAAGTTGCATCTTGTATATTTAGCGTAAAGTTTTAATGCTCAAAAGAATATGCCATCTTAAAAACAACATATCTGCATCCATATATACCCGGTACTTTATAGTATACTTAGCAGTTTGACCACTTTGTACATTTACAAAATTAATACATGTGACAAGGCTCCCTGTTAAGTTTGAAGAGTTAATTATTTGCTTGAAATAATGGCTACCGGGTAGTTTACTGTAGACAACAAAATAAATGTACATTATAAGTGGAACACACTATAAATGAGGAGATTTTAAATAATGTTTATAACTCATCAAATATGTTACGAATGATAAATTCATAACATGCCACCACAAGGGACCTACTTATGTTTTACTTTTCCACATATAAATTGCTTAATGTAAAACAATAAATCTATATTATCATGCAAGTGCCATTGATGTATTCGTACATGTGCAAGATATTTCAATGACATCTGTGTTAATTTTTGTAAGTGGTGAAAATGTAAAATACACCCACACTGATGCACAATTCTACTTCATTCTGTGACCCAAATTTATGCATAATTCTTTGATACCATGGTACCCTCCAGATAATGCAAATATTTCCTTTATTGGAATTTCCTGTATTGGACAATATACCATTGATTAACTGTCATCATAAACAGATCCATGGATTGCCTGCCATGTGTCACAATGATTACCCACAATTACCAAATTCAAATGGTTACCTACCACAGCAACAAGTTTCCACCAGTTACCTACCGTCACATGTAAACTGGATCTGGTAGTCGTCACACGTGGTATTAGTTGTCTGGTTGGCGTTGAGACAGAGGAGACCAGCGGTGCTACAAGCTACTTGCAACACCTGGGTGGTCGAGTCACCACTGAAGGTTGTTTTTAAACCCTTCACCCGACACTTCGCCCCAACTGGGTCTGTACCTCCACAGACCGACACTTTTGTCTACGAGAAAACAGTTATGAGGTATATTACTTACATTGGTTATTTATGTGAATATGTATATATATATATATATATTTATATATATGCACGGTGTGTATATATATATATACACTATATATGTATATATATATATATACGCTGTATTACCCGGGGTAATCTTATTAACTGTACTGTACACATAAAATATTTGAGAAGCCTTTTTAATCACTGTATTTTGCTTTGTTCCAAATTAGGTTTATGCACCATGCTACATGGCGACGCCTCTGTGTCCATTCACTAGGTGGTGTTCACACCAACAAACACGGCGTCCACGATTTGTTTGTGTTTGCGTATTATTGTGAGTTTTATATTCACATTTTGATTAAATATTTGTAGTTACCATAAGTTTATAACAAGTTATGATAATCAAACATTGAAGAGGAAAACATGTGTTGTGCGCAATCTGCACTACAGACATGTGTTGTGGACAATCTTTGATGACAGTGCACCTGCATAAAGAACGCAACAAGATCAACATTAGGAGGAGTACGACAGGGAGATACCATATCGCCCAACCTGTTTACAGCAGTATCTGAAAGTATATTCTGATGACTGATTTGGGAAACCAGAGGCTGGATGATAGATGGTGAATATGTTAGTCATCTTCGCTTCACTGACAACATTCTCATATGCATTAATACACCACATGAACTACAACAAATGCTACAAGAATTAGGTGATGAAAGTGAAAATCTGAATCTGAAGAAAAACAAGTCGAAGACAAAGGTGATAAGAAAGAATGACACACCAATATATGTCAACAATGCTCAGATCGAGAACGCTGAATGCTACATCTACCTGGGACAGAGATACACCACCAGAAACAAAAACCAAGACAAGGATATTCAAAGAAGAATCACAGCCAGATGGATAGCATTTGTCAAGCACTGCAACATCTTCAAGAGTAACATGGGAACATACTTGAAAAGACAATTCTACAACTCATGGGTACTTCCAGTAATGACATACATCACGGAAACATGGGCACGCACCACCTAAGTAAAGAACAAGCTAGCAGTCACACAAACAAAGATAGAAAGGATATGTTAAACATCACATACCGGGACAGAAAAACAAACACCTGGGTAAGAGAAAAGACCAAAGTCACACATGTAATTGAACAAGTCAGAACACGGGAGTGGACGTGGGCAGGGCATATCAGCAGGATACAAGATAACCGATGGACACTGCGTATCACCACCTGGAAACCCTACAATAGGAAAAGACTTAGATGAAGGCCTGCGAGATGGTGGAGAGACAAACTAGATGACTACTAGAAGGGTACCATCTGGCAGAGGGTAGCGCAACATAGGCAGATGTGGAAGCAGCATGCTGAGGTATTCGCTCAACCACGGGGCACTATGGCTGCACAATGATGATGTTGATGATTCTTTTAAGATCTGTAGTGTGTAATGTATTTCATATGGTGAATGTTCTAGTTTTAGGTGACACTGATATGATACCAATCAAAAGAAGACTCTATCTAGTAAATGGTTATCATCAAATTCCTTGCAGATACTCTTCTGCCTTAGCACAAAAATAGGAACCAATTTATAATCATGAAATGTTAAAAATAAATGATGGATCTGATATGATATTTGGCACAGTAGACATAGATCGGTGTCAGACACTGTTGAAATGGGGGATGTATGCTAATTAGGGCATGTACACTTAATAGAATAAATACAGTATTTGTAATCAAATTCAATCATTTGTCTGGAAAATATTACAAGTTATACTACTGAAAAATGATGAGTTATTTTAGGATCAGTGGTTAACACATACAAACGACTGACCTTCAATGTTTCCAGAGTTTCATCATCTCCGGTTGCATCAGGATCACTTGCATCAAGCCACAGGGTCTTATAGCGACCTAGAAACACAAATTCTTATTGATCAATAACCAAACATGTGAACCTATCAATAATTGACATCAAGTCTATATTGGCTACAAGAAGTTAGAAGGTCTTCAGTTTGCCCTTAATCTTTTTTTCAGATTGTGGATATTATACTAGTGAATTGCACTTCACCAAGGACTGAAACACAAGATTACCCTACCCCATCTGAGGATATGGGCAACCAAAACATGTACCACAAGTGACTGACGACAATAATTTCTCAATCCTAGGAAGTCTAAAAGCAAACAAAATACCTATATTCCATATGTGGCAGAGGGTAAGCAGAATATCTCCTCACAAGAGACTGAACAATCAGAAGACCTCCACTTCACAAGAGACTGTGAGCAAACAGAAGACATCCACTTCACAAGAGACTATGAGCAAACAGAAGACCTCCACTTCACAAGAGACTGTGAGCAAACAGAAGACCTCCACTTCACAAGAGACTGTGAGCAAACAGAAGACCTCCACTTCACAAGAGACTGTGAGCAAACAGAAGACATCCACTTCACAAGAGACTATGAGCAAACAGAAGACATCCACTTCACAAGAGACTGTGAGCAAACAGAAGACCTCCACTTCACAAGAGACTGTGAGCAAACAGAAGACCTCCACTTCACAAGAGACTATGAGCAAACAGAAGACCTCCACTTCACAAGAGACTATGAGCAAACAGAAGACCTCCACTTCACAAGAGACTGTGAGCAAACAGAAGACATCCACTTCACAAGAGACTGTGAGCAAACAGAAGACATCCACTTCACAAGAGACTGTGAGCAAACAGAAGACATCCACTTCACAAGAGACTGTGAGCAAACAGAAGACATCCACTTCACAAGAGACTCTGAGCAAACAGAAGACCTCCACTTCACAAGAGACTATGAGCAAACAGAAGACCTCCACTTCACAAGAGACTGTGAGCAAACAGAAGACCTCCACTTCACAAGAGACTGTGAGCAAACAGAAGACCTCCAAATCACAAGAGACTATGAGCAAACAGAAGACATCCACTTCACAAGAGACTATGAGCAAACAGAAGACCTCCACTTCACAAGAGACTGTGAGCAAACAGAAGACCTCCAAATCACAAGAGACTATGAGCAAACAGAAGACCTCCACTTCACAAGAGACTGTGAGCAAACAGAAGACCTCCACTTCACAAGAGACTGTGAGCAAACAGAAGACATCCACTTCACAAGAGACTGTGAGCAAACAGAAGACATCCACTTCACAAGAGACTGTGAGCAAACAGAAGACATCCACTTCACAAGAGACTGTGAGCAAACAGAAGACATCCACTTCACAAGAGACTGTGAGCAAACAGAAGACCTCCACTTCACAAGAGACTGTGAGCAAACAGAAGACATCCACTTCACAAGAGACTGTGAGCAAACAGAAGACATCCACTTCACAAGAGACTGTGAGCAAACAGAAGACATCCACTTCACAAGAGACTGTGAGCAAACAGAAGACATCCACTTCACAAGAGACTGTGAGCAAACAGAAGACATCCACTTCACAAGAGACTGTGAGCAAACAGAAGACATCCACTTCACAAGAGACTATGAGCAAACAGAAGACCTCCACTTCACAAGAGACTATGAGCAAACAGAAGACCTCCACTTCACAAGAGACTGTGAGCAAACAGAAGACCTCCACTTCACAAGAGACTGTGAGCAAACAGAAGACCTCCACTTCACAAGAGACTGTGAGCAAACAGAAGACATCCACTTCACAAGAGACTGTGAGCAAACAGAAGACATCCACTTCACAAGAGGACTTGTGAGCAAACAGAAGACCTCCACTTCACAAGAGACTGTGAGCAAACAGAAGACATCCACTTCACAAGAGACTGTGAGCAAACAGAAGACATCCACTTCACAAGAGACTGTGAGCAAACAGAAGACATCCACTTCACAAGAGACTATGAGCAAACAGAAGACCTCCACTTCACAAGAGACTATGAGCAAACAGAAGACCTCCACTTCACAAGAGACTGTGAGCAAACAGAAGACCTCCACTTCACAAGAGACTGTGAGCAAACAGAAGACATCCACTTCACAAGAGACTGTGAGCAAACAGAAGACATCCACTTCACAAGAGACTATGAGCAAACAGAAGACCTCCACTTCACAAGAGACTGTGAGCAAACAGAAGACCTCCACTTCACAAGAGACTGTGAGCAAACAGAAGACCTCCACTTCACAAGAGACTGTGAGCAAACAGAAGACCTCCACTTCACAAGAGACTGTGAGCAAACAGAAGACCTCCACTTCACAAGAGACTGTGAGCAAACAGAAGACCTCCACTTCACAAGAGACTGTGAGCAAACAGAAGACCTCCACTTCACAAGAGACTGTGAGCAAACAGAAGACCTCCACTTCACAAGAGACTGTGAGCAAACAGAAGACCTCCACTTCACAAGAGACTGTGAGCAAACAGAAGACCTCCACTTCACAAGAGACTGTGAGCAAACAGAAGACATCCACTTCACAAGAGACTGTGAGCAAACAGAAGACCTCCACTTCACAAGAGACTGTGAGCAAACAGAAGACATCCACTTCACAAGAGACTATGAGCAAACAGAAGACATCCACTTCACAAGAGACTGTGAGCAAACATAAGACCTCCAAATCACAAGAGACTATGAGCAAACAGAAGACATCCACTTCACAAGAGACTGTGAGCAAACATAAGACCTCCAAATCACAAGAGACTATGAGCAAACAGAAGACATCCACTTCACAAGAGACTGTGAGCAAACATAAGACCTCCAAATCACAAGAGACTATGAGCAAACAGAAGACATCCACTTCACAAGAGACTGTGAGCAAACATAAGACCTCCAAATCACAAGAGACTGTGAGCAAACAGAAGACCTCCACTTCACAAGAGACTGTGAGCAAACAGAAGACATCCACTTCACAAGAGACTGTGAGCAAACAGAAGACCTCCACTTCACAAGAGACTGTGAGCAAACAGAAGACATCCACTTCACAAGAGACTGTGAGCAAACAGAAGACCTCCACTTCACAAGAGACTGTGAGCAAACAGAAGACATCCACTTCACAAGAGACTATGAGCAAACAGAAGACATCCACTTCACAAGAGACTGTGAGCAAACAGAAGACATCCACTTCACAAGAGACTGTGAGCAAACAGAAGACATCCACTTCACAAGAGACTGTGAGCAAACAGAAGACATCCACTTCACAAGAGACTGTGAGCAAACAGAAGACATCCACTTCACAAGAGACTATGAGCAAACAGAAGACATCCACTTCACAAGAGACTGTGAGCAAACAGAAGACATCCACTTCACAAGAGACTGTGAGCAAACAGAAGACATCCACTTCACAAGAGACTGTGAGCAAACAGAAGACATCCACTTCACAAGAGACTGTGAGCAAACAGAAGACCTCCACTTCACAAGAGACTGTGAGCAAACAGAAGACCTCCACTTCACAAGAGACTGTGAGCAAACAGAAGACATCCACTTCACAAGAGACTGTGAGCAAACAGAAGACCTCCACTTCACAAGAGACTGTGAGCAAACAGAAGACATCCACTTCACAAGAGACTGTGAGCAAACAGAAGACCTCCACTTCACAAGAGACTGTGAGCAAACAGAAGACCTCCACTTCACAAGAGACTGTGAGCAAACAGAAGACATCCACTTCACAAGAGACTGTGAGCAAACAGAAGACCTCCACTTCACAAGAGACTGTGAGCAAACAGAAGACATCCACTTCACAAGAGACTGTGAGCAAACAGAAGACCTCCAAATCACAAGAGACTGTGAGCAAACAGAAGACCTCCACTTCACAAGAGACTGTGAGCAAACAGAAGACCTCCAAATCACAAGAGACTGTGAGCAAACAGAAGACCTCCACTTCCTAAGAGACTGTGAGCAAACAGAAGACATCCACTTCACAAGAGACTGTGAGCAAACAGAAGACCTCCAAATCACAAGAGACTGTGAGCAAACAGAAGACCTCCACTTCACAAGAGACTGTGAGCAAACAGAAGACCTCCAAATCACAAGAGACTGTGAGCAAACAGAAGACCTCCACTTCCTAAGAGACTGTGAGCAAACAGAAGACATCCACTTCACAAGAGACTGTGAGCAAACAGAAGACCTCCACTTCCTAAGAGACTGTGAGCAAACAGAAGACATCCACTTCACAAGAGACTGTGAGCAAACAGAAGACCTCCAAATCACAAGAGACTGTGAGCAAACAGAAGACCTCCACTTCCTAAGAGACTGTGAGCAAACAGAAGACATCCACTTCACAAGAGACTGTGAGCAAACAGAAGACCTCCAAATCACAAGAGACTGTGAGCAAACAGAAGACCTCCACTTCACAAGAGACTGTGAGCAAACAGAAGACCTCCAAATCACAAGAGACTGTGAGCAAACAGAAGACATCCACTTCACAAGAGACTGAGCAAACAGAAGACCTCCAAATCACAAGAGACTGTGAGTAAACAGAAGACCTCCACTTCCTAAGAGACTGTGAGCAAACAGAAGACATCCACTTCACAAGAGACTGAGCAAACAGAAGACCTCCAAATCACAAGAGACTGTGAGCAAACAGAAGACCTCCACTTCACAAGAGACTGTGAGTAAACAGAAGACCTCCAAATCACAAGAGACTGTGAGTAAACAGAAGACCTCCACTTCCTAAGAGACTGTGAGCAAACAGAAGACATCCACTTCACAAGAGACTGAGCAAACAGAAGACCTCCAAATCACAAGAGACTGTGAGCAAACAGAAGACCTCCACTTCACAAGAGACTGTGAGTAAACAGAAGACCTCCAAATCACAAGAGACTGTGAGTAAACAGAAGACCTCCAAATCACAAGAGACTGTGAGTAAACAGAAGACCTCCACATCACAAGAGACTGTGAGTAAACAGAAGACCTCCAAATCACAAGAGACTGTGAGTAAACAGAAGACCTCCAAATCATAAGAGACTGTGAGCAAACAGAAGACCTCCACTTCACAAGAGACTGTGAGCAAACAGAAGACATCCACTTCACTAGAGACTGTGAGCAAACAGAAGACCTCCAAATCATAAGAGACTATGAGCAAACAGAAGACCTCCAAATCACAAGAGACTGTGAGCAAACAGAAGACATCCACTTCACAAGAGACTATGAGCAAACAGAAGACCTCCAAATCATAAGAGACTGTGAGCAAACAGAAGACATCCACTTCACAAGAGACTGTGAGCAAACAGAAGACCTCCAAATCACAAGAGACTGTGAGCAAACAGAAGACATCCACTTCACAAGAGACTGTGAGTAAACAGAAGACCTCCAAATCATAAGAGACTGTGAGCAAACAGAAGACCTCCACTTCACAAGAGACTGTGAGCAAACAGAAGACATCCACTTCACAAGAGACTGTGAGCAAACAGAAGACATCCACTTCACAAGAGACTGTGAGCAAACAGAAGACATCCACTTCACTAGAGACTGTGAGCAAACAGAAGACCTCCACTTCACAAGAGACTGTGAGTAAACAGAAGACCTCCAAATCACAAGAGACTGTGAGTAAACAGAAGACCTCCAAATCACAAGAGACTGTGAGTAAACAGAAGACCTCCACATCACAAGAGACTGTGAGTAAACAGAAGACCTCCACATCACAAGAGACTGTGAGTAAACAGAAGACCTCCAAATCACAAGAGACTGTGAGTAAACAGAAGACCTCCAAATCATAAGAGACTGTGAGCAAACAGAAGACCTCCACTTCACAAGAGACTGTGAGCAAACAGAAGACCTCCACTTCACAAGAGACTGTGAGCAAACAGAAGACCTCCACTTCACAAGAGACTGTGAGCAAACAGAAGACCTCCACTTCACAAGAGACTGTGAGCAAACAGAAGACATCCACTTCACTAGAGACTGTGAGCAAACAGAAGACATCCACTTCACAAGAGACTGTGAGCAAACAGAAGACCTCCACTTCACAAGAGACTGTGAGAAAACAGAAGACCTCCAAATCACAAGAGACTGTGAGCAAACAGAAGACCTCCACATCACAAGAGACTGTGAGCAAACAGAAGACCTCCACTTCACAAGAGACTGTGAGCAAACAGAAGACATCCACTTCACTAGAGACTGTGAGCAAACAGAAGACCTCCAAATCACAAGAGACTGTGAGCAAACAGAAGACCTCCACTTCACAAGAGACTGTGAGAAAACAGAAGACCTCCAAATCACAAGAGACTGTGAGCAAACAAAAGACCTCCACATCACAAGAGACTGTGAGAAAACAGAAGACCTCCAAATCATAAGAGACTGTGAGCAAACAGAAGACCAAACCATAAGAGACTGTGAGCAAACAAAAGACTTCCAAATCACAAGAGACTGAGCAAACAGAAGACCTCCAAATTATAAGAGACTGTGAGCAAACAGAAGACATCCACATCACAAGGGACTGTGAGCAAACACCTCACTATAGACTGTGAGCAAACAGACAACCAGAGACTAAGACTAAACGGAAGTCTCTACTGCATAAGCGACAGAGAATAAAGAGAATGCCACTAAAACACAATAGGCTGACAACAAAGTGAATGTGTCTACTTGATAAGGCACAGAGAGCAACCAGAAGACCTCTGTCTCATTACAGACTAAGAGTAAACAAAACTTCTACCTCACAACATATCAGGAAAGTTATTTAGTAAAAATGTCAAATTATTTGTGAGACATTTCTTTGCAAAATCAAAGTTAATTTTGTAACGCTATATTTTGTATTGACTTCTTATATCATAGTTAAACATTATCATCCTCTATTGTAGTATAATTATTTTTTGGCAGGGAACAAACAGCACAACTCTGCCTCACAAGACTTTGAGAGCAAACAGAAGAACCTCACCCCAAAAGGGACTGAACCCAAACTCAATAGCTGTACTTTCCAAGCCTCCAAGGAACAAGGGATACGAGTATTGACATTTTTTTAATGCAGAAATACATTTTTAAGAAGTATGACACAAATTAAGGTAAGATAAGCAAACATATCTTTGTGCACATTTGTATGATGTTTAAAACTGTGTGTCCAATTAATGTGATGACCAAAATACATGTCGCCAATATTTCCCATGCATACACGATTGTGCACATGTCCCAAATGTTTTTCTCTGAATATAAACCCTGATTTAGGAAGAATATGACCTAAAGTGTTCTATTTATCTCTGTGAAATGTGTCATAAAGTTTAATCCATGGCTATGCATATTAATGTGTTTATAAACAAAACAAATCAACATATAAATCATGTTTTGTAATAAATATGTCATTTAACTAAGATTCTTACCTGAAGTGTACCCTGGCTTGCAGATACAACGTGTTTTACTTATGGAGTAGTCCTCGATACATTCGCCTTTGCCACCACAAGGGTCATTCTTACACAGGTTGTCTGGACGATTCTGACACGTCTTCCCAGTGAAGCCATCAGGACAATCACAGGAGAAGTCATGTTCTTTGTCTGTACATGTCCCGCCATACAGACATGGACTCTCAGCACACTCGTCTACACAAAAGCCAACAACCCTGTTCACATCCTCCCATACATACATATGCTTGCAGAACACTTGTCTAAACAGATAATGACAATTCTGTGCTAGTCCTTCCATACAGACACAACCTAGCACACTTGCTTATACAGATAACTAATGTGTCCAGAGTCATCCTTCAGTAGACAAATGTGATCTCATCACACATGTCAAAACCGATGACCACACCTATGTGTTGTTCTGTGTACTGTGTCCTTCTGTATAGACACACATTCTCACACTTGTTCTCATTTACACAGACAACAGTCTACGCAGACAACAATTTTGACAAGATGTCTTGATCAGGATTGAGTGATATAAATGTAAATGTACCTATGTTTGTCTCACAGTTCTGTCCTGTGTATCCATCAGCACATTTGCAGGTGTAGCGAATGTCACTGATCTCATCACAAGATCCTCCATTCTGACATTTGTTGATGTCACAGGGAGACTTATCTTGACTACACCTAAGGGCAACAAGGAAGTCAAGGTCAGGGAAATAATCATCTTACATATGGGTCAGAACACAGTACTGGTACATGAAAATGGGACATTTGACATCTAAGTGTGTACATTCTGAAGCAGGAGGTACAATATAGTTTATTTACACAATCATAAAAATAGTAGTTACATAGCAAGTTGCAGACATAACAGCAATCGGAGCCGGGATAACATTCTTCATGGCTAAGAGATGGTAATGTGAAGTTAATTTTTAAGGTGACAGGTAACATAGACTCAAATTGAGGTAAATATGACCATGGCATTAGAATTATCTTGAGAACCAGCAAGATCCATGTATTAGATATGCAGGACATGGTTTCTATTATATAAATGTTTGCGGTCCTCTTAAAAAACTACACCAGATTTACTATGCTGGTTGAGAGCAGTAGGTTATGTATCAGTTTAGTATATAGTCACTACCAGAGGTAGATTGGAACCTGAGCTAGAAGCTAACATAACTAAAGAACCTCATAGCTAAACACAATTTCTTTCAAGGCAAGATCCAGCAGAATAGGCATAATGTATGAAACTGCAGTGGTAACCAAGGCAGTATGTATCATGGACATCATGTTCCAGTACTGTGTTCTAACTCATATACCTGAATGTATTACACTCTTAATACATAATTCATTATCAATCATAAATATTATTTACTGACTAGAGTTGTGAGACAAGTCTAGATAAAAATAACCAATTTTATACATCAACAGAACACTGGCAATGTTTGAAAACAGACCAATTTCTGAAAATAAGCTGGTAATAGAAGTAGATACACACAGAATCTCCACTAATGACTACCACGGGTAGTCTAAACAATATTCAAACCCAAATAATAAGCAAACACACGATTTGTCAGTGCAGACATCAGACACATGCACTTAATGTAATGTAGAAAAATTAATTATGACAAACCTTTTGCCAGTAAAGTTCGCTGTAGTTAGACACAGACAGGTAAAGTCAAGATGCTCGTCTTTACACATTCCCCCATTGAAACATTGATCTTCAGCACAATTGTCTTCTTCCACTTCACATCTATTGCCACTGTAGGCTACAAAAATAAATTTAATCATACATGTCATCTACATCTTTTAATCAATTGCACAATAATAATATGATAACTTCTTATATTATAACAGTCAAGTCTACTAGTGAGTAGCACCGTTGCAATTGGTTTTGCAACTGAAAAGGGCAAACACTGACGAGTACACCATAAATCATGAATATGATAATAACAGCTGTAATAAATGTAAGAAATCTCCTGTAAAATATAAATTCCTCCCAATTCTTAAGAAGACGTATCTGCCTAAAGACGATCTAAACAGTTATGGAAAGATTTCCAACCTGAGCTTCATTTCAAAAGTACTTGAAAAGGTTGTAGCAAACCGTCTCATGTCTCATATCTACGCATATAACTTATCCAATGTGTAGTAATCTGCATATGAACAATTTCTATCCACAGAAACTGCTCTTTTAAAAGTACATAATGATATTAATGTTAAAATTAATAAAGTCAAAGTTACTGCACTAACCCTGCTTGATCTATCCACTGCATTTGACTGATCACAACATTCTCATTAGACATTTATCAACGTGTTACTGCATATCTGGTACAGCCTTGAGCTGGTTTTCTTCATTCTTGATTGATAGATGGCAAGCCATTAATATAGCAAACTATCTTTTTTCACACGTTGCCCTCCTCATGTGGTGTGTTCCAGGGTTCTGTTTTGAGGCGCTTGCTTTTCACTCTAAACAACGCCACTAAGTTCTCTTATCCAAAGTCACAACTTAGATCATCACCTTAGATCATTATGACACACATTTCTTTTCTACACCAGATACCAGAACTCCCTTAACCAGCTCAGTGATTGTCTCCAAGATGTATCCTTTTTTTAAAGACAGATAAATGTGGCCGAGACCGAATTATTTCTCATCATTAGTACTCCAACACAACACAGAAAACTTATGGCTTTTTCCCAACACATATCTTTAGTCAGAGTATCACACCAGCCATCTCAGTGTTGAAACCTGGAGTAACGTTTGATGAAACCTTCAATTTCAAACAGATATCCAAAACACGTTGCTGCTGTTTTTACCATTCAGTGATCTTTGCCATATTCGCGGGTATATATAATTTTCTGTTGCTAAACCTATCGCAACAGCTCTAGTAAGCAGCAGACTTGACTATTGCAACTCCCTCCTTTATAATATAGCAATTAAGTATGATCATAGCAAAACTTCAATGTGTCCAAAATTGTTTGGCAAGGGTAGACACGCATTCTCATTTTGTTTTACTTGGTGCTTCTGAAATCATTGTTTAATACCGCATTATTTTCAAGATTTGCACAATTGCCTGTCAAGCTTTCAACTACACAACCAGCATGGTCACTCCAACAAGATACCCCAGACAGCTACGGTCAACCTCTAGTAACCTTCTTTACATTGCTCAGGTGAAGATGAAAGCTAGAGCCGGGCTTTCTCAGTTGCCACACTAACTATAACATTATATAAAGTTCTTTGGCGACTGCGGTGCGATTACCCAGACGCCATGAGGTGGCAGCACTTTTTAGCCCCTCAGACCGAATTTGAAATAAATTAAATGAGAATACTTTTTTATCAAATATGATTAAAAAACGATTCCAAATGAGGATACTTTTTATCAGGTATTATTTATAAAAAAAGATTCCAAATTAAACTTATACTGAAACATGTCACACATAAAATAAACAGAATAGATCATATTGTTGTTGTTAATGTGTTGTCTATTTTTTTATTTTCTACTTTTTATTTTGTGTATTTTACTACTTAGCTTTTTATCAAAGGCATACATGCTACATGGATAATTACTTATTATGATATGCATAAATGTCTGAATTAATCCAAAACATCAAAATAACCAAACCCCTCATGAGAGACCTCTTTTAAGATCGCTCCACTCCGATTGGGGGGGGGGCTTAAATGAGGATTTCTACTGTATTGTTCAATTATACATTACCATGTAATGCTTGTGAGTACTATTTATGTTGATTTGTATGCAATGACACAGCCAAGCATAAAAGTCAAAACAAATAGTTCTTCTCAGTCCGTCAGTCCATCCGTCAACATACCTGAAGTTGTGTCCTTCACCTTCATAAACACAGTATCTCCTGTAGCTGAAGTCAGTGATGGTTTACTGTAGTAGATGTAACATGCATGACTGGGTGTATACATGACTGCAACACACTTAGTGTCGTCGATGCACCAATCCTTGCATTTCTTCTTGTCTTTGACAATGGCTGTGTAATTAGTTGGTGCTCCTGCAGCACGTTTATCAGACATTTCTTTCAAAGTCATCCTCTTTCCTGAATCAGTGAATAGACAATATCATTGACTAAACAAGTTGCAGGAAGCAAAGTAATTGTACAACAATTGAGAAATTTACAATATCCTGTAACATGTTATTACAGTTCCTGTGACATGTTACTATGTAGTGACAGTTCTAGTTAGCCGAGCATGCATTCGTTTGTTGACTTGGTACTATAGTAAATCCTGTATTTCTAGCCGGACCCCTAATTAAAGCCGCACCCCGACCTTTGACCTAAATCCCGAATTTCTTCTGTGCCAATTGGTGCAGGCAAAAACCTTATTTAAAGCCGCACCTGGACTTTCAGCCCAGACAATTTAATACTGCGTGCGACTTACTGCCATGAATCACACAATTAGAAACAGTTTAATGTTTCATAAAAAGTCATACCTTTGCTAATAATGACCATATATGAATCACTTAAACACTCATTATTGTAATGCATTGATAACTACGACACAGTTTGTATTTTCATAGGAATGTTAGTACGTGAATTTTTGTCAAAAAACGGGTAAAAATATATACCTGGTGTACCATGGATAATGATTTCACCATGCTATTAGAATATAATTGGGTGTCAGAATGTCCATACATCCAATAAATAAATGTAGCCACATATTTAAGCTAGTCAATAGTGCAAACATTATTACAATATGTTAAGAAGTTTTGGTTTTATAGCTTTTTATGTAGAACCATGCACAATGCTGGCACCTATAAAATGCATTAAACCAGCCACCCATTCTCTCCCAGGCCTGTGTTTACTTCAAAGGCGCTTCCTTGGTGGCTAGTAACAAGGTAGTAACTTGTCGTCTCCATCAGCATGGTAGCGGTTGTGACATATTTTTTTCAGACGGGTTGCACACTGGGAAGTAGGGGATGTAACCCAGTATCTTGTACCAGAGCAAAAGCAATTAACTCCAGTGCCAGTGGCTGGGAAGCTCTGGTAAAGAGTGGTGTTGTTTTGACAATCCACATGAAGCTTGGCTTTTGTAAAAGTTGTTCTTGGAACTGAGATTAAGACAGTAACACCTGAAACTATGTGCTAGTGTCAGAACAAAGCAGATGGCGTGGGATTGATGCCAAGGGACATGTCATAGTATTACTTTAGCGGCACATGCGGCAGCGGCGATGAATCAGACATGGATACACTGACCGACACCAGCATGCCATTCGCAACAGTGTTCTTTGACAGCGACAATACTACAATACTGCTGACAAAGGATTACATTAACTGTGAAAGGGATGATTTCATCACATCTGATGATGGTTGTCTGGTGCACACTGACTCACGGCATCTGTCAGTGATGTTGCCAATGTTGAAATGGTTATATGAAATGACGTCGCCATGCCATTCCCTTCCCTGAGGCTGAGCCAAAGAATTCCTTGGTGGAATATATATATATATATATATATATATATATATATATATACTATGTAGTGACAGTTCCAATCAGTTCAGTAACATGTTACTATGCAGTGAGTTTCAATTTGATATAACATGTTACTGTTCTATGAAAGTTCCAATCACCTGTGACATGTCACTATATAGTGTCGGTTACAACTTGGTGCGACATGTCATTATGTAGTGACACTTCCAATCAGCTGTAATTATACAATGTTGCGACACTTCCAATCAGCTGTGATATGTGACAACAACGTAACTTCTAAACAGCAATTACACTATGAGAACTCTAATAAGTTGTAACATGTTATGATATCCTATAACATAATTAATTTAACACATAACCTTCCCAGTATATCATGGAATAACGTTTCATCATACTGGTAATTACTGGGGACATTTTACATCATCAACTGATGAAATTAGATGGTGTAATTACTGTAACTTTACTATGCAGATCAGTTACTCATCAGTAAAAACTGTACAGTATACAAAATATCTTACTTGTAAGGCATTCACATGTATAGTTATTGGCACCATCTGTGCATTTGCCACCATAGTAACATGGAGATGATGCACACTCGTCAATATCAGTCTCACAGCGAACACCCGTGTATCCTGAACACAGAGAACAAATGCAGTTACTAAGCGAGGAGATTATGCACATACATCAACATCCACCTCACAGTGAACACCTATGCATCATGAACTTCCTACATACAGAGAACAAACACAGCAGCAGGGAGATCACACACATTCACCAATATCAGTCTCACAGGGAACATGTGTATCCTGAACACAGAGACCATTGAATGCAGTAGTAGGGAGATTATGTATATTCACCAATATAAGACTCGCTGTGAACATCTGTGTGTCATGTGAACGCAGAGAATATTAAATGCAGTTGTATGGAGATGGTACATATTGATCAATGTCAGCCTCAGTGAAAATGCATGTTTCTGGTTTGAACAAACAATACTGCTGTGTGACTACAACTCTTTGTAGCACTTTTTACAACACCATGTACACTCTACACTGTATACGTTATTTATACGTACACAAGTGTAACATTCTACATCCATATTCATACATGGAATCTGCGAGAGTCAATACAAATACACAAACAAAGCACAAACACACCCATATGCATGCTTGTGAACACACACTGTCGCATTCATGCATGCGCATGGACAACATGCAGTGGAAACCCGTTTTTTTCATACTCAATGGATAGAGTTGGCATATGCTGTATTAAAGAAATCACAACATGCCATATTGTAACAACATTCATTGAGGTCAGAACACACAATCTTGTGATGTGACTGAAGCATGTTGTATGACCAACAACGTGCTCCATTTTATTGTCAGAAACATTAGTATTACTAAAATTGCACCAATTTATTAGTAAATTCAGGGAAAGAAGAAATCAGCTTGTGTTGGACAAATCATCTAATTATGTAGCTCCAATGCATCTGCTTAGAAATGCAGCCTAGAAACAAAAGGTATTGCAATGGTTCACAGGCTGTTCTTACCTGCTTCACAAGTGCACTTTGGAAACTGTTCATCAAGCGTACAAGTTCCTCCATTTTCGCAGTAACCATTCGGACAAGCTACAATGAAAAATAAACATTTATGAAACTAAAATTGTGTTAAATGTTATTTCTTTGTAAACACATTACCAGGTACACTATTGGAGGCGATACATGATCTTATTAGAGAAACCAGAACATTACTTGTCAGCAATATAACTTCTATATTTTTTAGAATTAAAATATGTATTTATAAGTAACATACTTACCTGGCTCCGTCGCTTCACAAGGTGCAATAGACTTGGCCGTGCCAAAGTTGCTCGCCATAATTAATAAAATGAAAAAATGACCTATCCCCACAGCTCCCACCATTCCATCCAATCACTGAGTCTCTTCTCTTCGCACTTGGCAAAAAGGCTCATATTGTGATGAGTAACCTCCCTATAGCGGGGAAGGAGGGAGGGTGATATGGTGAAGCGACGGAGCCAGGTAAGTAAGTTACTAATAAATACATATTTTAATTCAAAAAATATAGAATTTATTGCCTATCATAGACTTAGCCTGGCTCCGTCGCTTCACAAGGTGCATAATCTAGGTGAATGGAAGGTGGGATATAGACAATGTTACCTCTAATGATCTCTAATGTTGGGTGCAGAATTGATTCTGCAGCCACTACTAGTCCTAGTTGAATGAGATCGGCAGAATAGAGAGATAGGTCCTTGAGATAAAAATCGGTGAAGGTGTTATGACAGCACCAGGTCGCAGATTCTGTCCAATGGAGGTCTGTTTGTGGAATGCGAGCGATGCAGCCATGGATCGTACCTGTTGCGCCTTAACCTTGTGGGACTCAAGAAGGTGTAGGGGAATTTGTGTAGCACTCCAGAATCGTTTTCCGGATCCACCAGGAGATTGTGGATGGTACAATGTCTCGTTTATATCCTGGTTTGAACGACACAAAGAGAAGACGCTTGTGCTCTATCCAAGGCATGGGCCTTCCTAGGTAGAATCTTAGTGCCCATATTGGGAACAGGAGTCTGTCTTCAGCCATGCCATTACTCAAATGACGGTTAAGTGTTGGAATTGTGCAAGAAAGCACGCATTTCGGGTCCTTGCCCAATACTTGCGTCTTTGATATGAATGACACGTCTGTTGTAGTCGGGCACGTTCAAAGCCATGGATTTTGCCCCGACGTTTGCCGGAAGTAAGCACGATGAGGAAAACTATCTTCCTTGTAAGCAGCTGATCCGATGTTTGGGCTAGCGGTTCGAAGGGTGGTTTTGTCAATGCTGACAAAACTAAGGCGAGATTCTACTCTGGAAATGACGTTGATGGTGCCCGTTCCATTTCGATATTTCGAAGTAGTGACTTCAGTGCAGGATTCCTCCCTACTTCTGCACCGGAAGTGGCACGTAGTGTGTTGGCGATTGCCATCTGATAGCCTGCAATGGACGAGATGGCCAAATGTTTCTCCGTGTGAAGGTGGAGAAGAAAATCCAATACTACACTCTCAGTAGCCAAGAGTGGATTAATGTGTTGTATGTTACACCAAGCAGTGAAGATCCTCCACTTGGACTCATAGATCGCCAGAGTACTCTCGCTGGGTTCTACTGACACGGGAGTCAACGTCGACCGAAAGGTCTCTGCTGCAGAGGGTATCCCGGATACCCTCCACGCGTGTAGCTGGAGATTGGACATATCTCGATGGATATGACCTCAAGGTTGGAATAGTAATCGAGGAATGTTGGGTATCCGGAGTGGAGATTGTACCAACATCCCTAAGAGTAGTTGGAACCAGATCGCCTGGGGCCAGTGTGGGGCAATGAGGATCAGTTTGTACTGGTCCTGTTGGGCCTTCTCGAGCACCCGTGGTAACAGAGCTGACACATGAGTAGCTTCTTGGTCCGTCTGCACAGCTGTATTGACTTTGTTCAGCCGTGCTTGTTGATGTAGGACACTACAATTTAGTTTTCTGATGCAACCAGGACTGTCCGACCCATAAGATTTCGCAGCCAGTGGAGCATGGCTCTTGTGTATGGCTTCTAACTCGAGTACGTTGATGTGAAGTGTTTTCTCGGTTGTTGTCCATACACTGGACACCGTGAATGCATTCCAATGTGCTCCCCAGCCGATGTTCGATGCATGTCAACAACTGAGTGTCTGGTTTGTCGGGGTAATTGGGGCTCCCCACTGAACATCGTGTGCTGACTTCCACCATTGGAAATATATCCACAAGTTGCTGCTTAAAACATTGAAATCCCAATATTGAGAGATGCAATGTTGGGCTTCGTGGGTGTGCAGCCAGAGGAACCCTTTTCTCTGTGGACGCAAAGAGACCGAGCAAGATTTGCCACGTATGAGCACATCCTCCTAGGTTTAGCAGGAATGAGCAAATCAGTGCTTGATTTTGTTATATCGATCCAGAGTTGGAGTGACTTGGAAGGAAACCAGGTCGAACTGGTATGCCAGAAAAAGGAATTTCTGTTTTGGGATCAGTTCCGACTTCTTGTCATGAATATTAGGAGGCCCATCGTCTGGCAGAGATTGAGCACTTGTACAGTGTCACGGAGGCACTGGTCGTGAGATGGTGAATAGATGAGCCAGTCGTCCAGGTACTGACAGAGATTGATGCCAATCACGTGCCCATCACAGCATTTGATCTGTCATAATCTTGGAGAATACCCAAGGTGCTGGAGAAAGGCCAAATGGCAGTGCCCAGAATTGGTATATGGTGTCCCGAGTCTGAAAACGAAGACATTTTTGGTAACCTCTGTGGATGGTTATGTGGAAATAGGTATCCACAAGATCGATGGAAGTGACCCAGGCGTCTCGAGGGAGAGATTGCGGAATGCTTTCCGCACTCTCCATCATGAAGTCGGGAATCTCTAGGAAGAGGTGACTGTAACACCCGGGAGATGTAGTGTCGCAGACTACCTCTACAACGTTGTTTGTTGCATGGACTGTATCAGTGACCGGGGACCTGTGCGCTTCCAGAACATTGCACACCCACTCGCTGCATCTCATTCGTCTCCAGACATCGCAGAACAGGGACAGAGTTCCCACCTTCCTTGTAAGCAAAGGAGGTAACACAACCACCTGTCGTGGTATGTCTAGAGGGTCGAGTAACGATTGGAGTGACCGGTGCCCTAGTCCTGGGACAGAGGAAGTCCTGACCTGTGTCGTCGTCCTCCTCGTTGGTGAAAGGGACATCTTGAACCACTTCCTCTAGTGGCCAGAAAGGGCTGTTGACGTGAGAACGACAGTGGCATTGTCATAGCAGCCTGCCATTGTTGCGCGGATCTTGCCAATGTTGACCGATGTGGAGCAGCACATGTTTTACCGACGGTAAAATGTGCCGAGCCCCTCTATAGGGTATAGTCTCATTGCCGACTGGCCACCTTGTCCCGCAACTGTAGCTTAGTTGCGAGCTCGTTGAATAGTGACAAAGCCCCAAATGGAGCAGTACGAAAGCGCTCCCGTTCCTCTAGTGGCACAAGGGGAGAGACTTCTCGTAGAGCTTGGTCCTGTTAATGCAGTAGGATATTGTAGGCGATGGCACAATCCAAGTAGCACCATCGTACCAAGCCGTTGCTACTGACTGAGGCAACTGTAAAGTTGCCTTAAGCTGTTCCAACACGCTTCTAATGTCCACATGATCAATCAGTCCTTGTATGGACCGATTAATGGCAGCTCCCGTCCAATCCTGGAAGGATGAGATACACAGCCGTTGGCATGTCATGGCTGCGAAGTCACGGAAATACTTATGCTCCATGCCGAGTCGTGCTCCCCCCACCTGAGACCGAGAAATCTCGGTGAAGCTCTTATCTACGACAGGGGAGTCTCGTGAAAACAGACAACCTGTAGAAGAAAGCTCTAACGGAGAGTGCAGGGCCTCTCTGGAGCGAAGTACTGAAGTAAATTGCCCACCTGAGGGTTTTTTAATTCCTGCTGAATTTTCTGAAAAAGGAAAACCAGGCTGGGGGAGCGACTTGTGTCAGTGTTGACATACGTGGCACTGTGCAAGGGACAAGACTGTCAGTCGCCGGCAATTCATCAGAGAGAAACATATGGGCCAGGATGACCTGTTCTGAATGTGATATCTTGTCACATTGTTCGTCCAGTTGTACAGTAACTGATTGTGGAGCTGTATCAGTGTGTTGTTCATGTTCTTCGACAGAACTCCAGGCACCATCGTCATCCGAACAGGAATACACGAGCCTATCATAAAACGCCGCATGAGTGCCCTAATAGGAGAATGGCAATAAAACAAAATTTTTGTCTGTCACGCTGCTGGCTGTAACCAGCAGCTTCTGCCGGTGTACGGCGTGGGTACTCAGCTACGTAATGTCGCTAGTCGGGAAGTCATGTCCGGGAATCACCTGTGTATTCCTGAGACCAACGCTTCAACGCCCAGTCAACCGTTAATTCTGGTGGAAATGGCCTCGATTCGCCGGCCGAAAACCGGCTCTTCCAGCTGCGAGTGGGTTGCGGGTCGCGAAACAGGACCCCGTGTCGTGGAGTCGGCAAAGGCAAACTGTAATTGAAGCCTGTTTGTTGGGTTGCCTTTCCCGGAGACAGGGCGATCTCGACAACTTCGAGAAATGCAATTGTTATAAAGCATATTGACAACAACCGGTTGCAATCGCCCTAAGCATAGCCTAAGGCTGCGGCGGTTTCTGATTTGCTTTGGTCGGTGACCTGTGCCGAACGGGGTAAATCTTCAGCTCTCCGGAGAACCGGCTGGGTCTCCGGTCTCGGGTATTACATACGGCCGAACAGTGTTAATCTCCGAGGTTCAGCCTGACCTCCGGGCTCCAACCCTCCGTCTCCGGTCCCGGCCCTCCGGGCTCCAATCTCGTCTCCATTCTATCCGGAGGAATGTCACTGGTTTTCCACCCGGGCCCGTCGGCGTAAGTCCATAGACATGAACTGCCGGGTATTTGCTCGGATTCTCTTTTTGTGAATCCAACTTGTTTGTCCGACCAGTTCCTTTCAAACACCTAGGTTGTAATTAGGCCTCCTGGACCACAACAAGGCCAATTATTCGCGCCCCCGACGAAGGTTGAAACATCGTTAATCACGCGTTGGTAATATCGGCTGTTCGCGAAGACGGTTGAGAATATCTTCCAACCTGTACTAACGTTCATGGTCTTGGACCATCTCCGGGGATGCCACCGGAGAAAACCCAAGAAAGCTGCCGCGAGATGCTACATGTCTGTAGCCGTAGGCTAGCACGCTTGTGGCTGCGCATCGAATAGCGCGGGTTGTAGCAATGGTACATGTGTCTGGATTTCTTAAGCGAAGCAGCGTTTATACTATTCCATACCATACTTAATCAGTCCACTGTGAACAAATGTCGTACTTGTCTGTAATACCATGACAAGAGACACTTGTTCGGATGATTATCCCCACCGTGCATAAGTCTAGTGCAGACGGTGGTGTGTTCGTGAGTCGTCCGCCATTATAAATTGAAATGGCGAAGTCTAAAAACGGCTAATAATAGAAAAATACAACTGAAAAGTGGTCTGAAAACAGCCCATTGTATTACAGAGGTGAAAAGAAAAACAATAAACCGTAACTTCGTTTAAACAAATTATGATATCAGCTCACAAAACTGCTAAATATGGAGCTACGCAAAGGCAAGACTAAAAAGATGGCGGCGCCAAGTAAGAAGAGAAGAGACTCAGTGATTGGATGGAGTGGTGGGAGCTGTGGGGATAGGTCATTTTTTCATTTTATTAATTATTGCGAGCAACTTGGGCGCGGCCAAGTCTATTGCACCTTGTGAAGCGACGGAGCCAGGCTAAGTCTATGTTAGGCAATAAATGCAGGTCAGATTTCATTCAGATTGCTTGTAAAGAAATATGCTTACTTAATAGTTCACACATATAAGTTCATTACTCTTTCAAGCATATATTGCAGAAATTATTTAACTAATTTTGTAATATTGCAAGAGCCAGCCGTAATGTATTTACTTGAAATGATAAGGTGTGTGGTGGGTATGCCTAAATAGTCCTACATATAATCTGTTCAAAACATAGCATCTTAAGCTGTCTGAGCAGTGGACTGAAGTGCCAGGGATTGATAAATGCTCTTAAGTGTGAATAAAAAAATGTGTGTAGAGTAAACAGTAGATAATTTCACTAATTAAAATTTTTGAAACCTCTAGATAATGTGGTAGTCCTGACTTCCGGATAATGTCTGACAGGAATTTTTTGAAATGTATTTGAGCTCATGGTTATATAAATTAAAAAATAGTTTGTATTATCCATAATATAAACAATTACCATCATATTACCACATGCATTACAATGACAATAAAATGTTTGAATGCACTGCAAAACACAAAGCAAAAATGTATTAGTAAACCAGCATGATGACATGAGATTTGTGATGTGAAATCTGGCACATTTCCAACCTTCTACACCTTTTAGTCAAACTGAAAAGGCAATTTAGCTTTAAACATGTATATTCATGATTAACTGCCAATCAAACAAACAATTTTTTTACAAATGGCAATGACTATAACAATAAAATATTCACCTTTTTCTGTACATTTATCTGTGTTGTCTGAACCTTCTTCTGCAGTTGTTTTAGCTGAGCATGGCTCACATGTTTTCTCCCCAGTGGTGCTCTGGAAGAAGCCTCTAGGACAGGGTCTACATGGCTCATGACCATCGTAGGAGAAGTGACCAACAGGACACTCAGCTACAACCATTGATAAATCACCAGTTATTAGACACTCTCAGCTGCAAACCAAAAATATATCACCAATAATCAGACACTCTGCTATAACCAAATACAAAACCACCAATAATCACACACACTGAGCTACAACCACACATAGATCAATTATAAGACACACTCAGCTTTAAACCATATATATATATATATATATATATATATATATATATATATATCCGGGTATATATATTGTATATATATATATATATATATATATATTGTATATATATCACGAATAATCACAAACATATTTAGCTAGTCTACAACCGTACATAGATAAACAGCCACAACCAGATATAAATGATCAACAATCAGACACATTCAGTTACAACCACAAATAAATTACCAATAGGGCATGCAAGTCTCATCTGCTACTATAACGTTTTTATACTATTTTGCCATTTTTTTCATGATCTGATCCCAATGACCCAAATGTGCTACGCATTCTTTCGCATACATTTCCGAATAATACTACAGGTGTAAAACTTAATCATAATTACATTATTGAATAACAATACAGGCTGGCATTTCTTGGAATGACAATAATAGTACAGGATGGACATTTCTTGAAATTACAAGAAGAGAACAGGCTGGAATACATAATAGGTTAGGGTGGATTACATTTTTTGCTGTACTGTTTAGTGGTGCCATCTAGTGGATTACTGTAACACATTGGAAATTATGTTAGAATATAGGATGTCTGGTCTGGTGTCATGTCATGTTCAGGTTTTGGTTGGATAATTTGGTTGTAGGTGGCGGGCAGGTGACATCCTTGGTCTCTGTTATGGAAGGAATGGAGGGTAGACCACCATCTACTCCCAAATTATCCCACTGAAACTTAAGCCAACATATGTGAAACCAGTATGTGACCGAGACCTGATTGGTCGAAACGTCATGTTTCAAAAGATATGCTCCAAAGTAAGTTAATTTCTTACAACATAACCATATCTTGGAGCCATGAACAATATGTTCCATATCATAGATTTTGTTACTGTTAAATAATCTAAGATTTTTATATTGTCTGGTTAGATGGATCGGTTGGAATCCTAAGTTTTCATTTAATTAAAATCCTATTACCGCAGGGTACTTCATCATACACTGACCATAAATAAAGCCACCATGTGAAGTGTCCCAAAGTCAGAATTCTAACCAATAGGGCCTGCAAGTGGGTCACGATACATGGCGTGACTCCGCGCGACTGGAGCTTATTGGGGACTAAGCGAGACTAATTGGGACTGGACACAAACATAATATTCTAACGATGGATGACAATTGTAGCTTCCGACTGATGAATACTAGGAAAATCAGTTCATAAATATCTTGTGTTATACGTTTTTTTTATCTTAAATGTCCGATTTAATGTTGAGTTTATCACACTAGATCATAGACACAGCGATTTACGTAGTGCAGATAATCGACACGATGCTAGGCTGTATGTGTCTTTTTACGGGATTTGCGTTTTACATTGCTGTACGTTGTGGTTTCAATAAGCACTTATATCTGACAAGTTGTCTAAATGCACATAATCATAACACATGTATACGTTTGGCCCAAACAGGTTGTACTGCGCGAAAACTGGCACTCTTCATTATTAGTCAAGATCGCCAAACACAAGTACTTGCCGCTATTGCCATGGCAACCACCATAATAATGGGTTAAAATTCATGATTTCCGTGATCATTGTCATCGGCAAAATGTTCCACTGCTTCTGCTTGTAATAATCCTTCGGACAATATAATTGAAATACGCTATTTCGGGACAGTTCGATTATTACGACCAAAACAAAACTAAGTCCTATATGTTAACATGGAGTAAATGTACCTCCTGCCCCCAACTGCCCCCAGCCTCGTTTTCGCGCGCGAGACTTGCAGGCCCTATAGCAAGTGCAGTTTAGGTTTTCTCAAATTGCCACCTTATACTGTTATTCTACACAATACAATTATTAAATTTGATTGATTTGCCACCCTGTACGTCTTTGGCACCACATTATTATTTGGCACACAAGACTAGCATTAATCAACTTTTTTCTTTATCCTTTACATAAGTATTAAGTTATAAGTTTACCACCAAATGCAACGTCCTACTCACACCCAGTAGCATATCCAGGGTCATAATACAGTTACATGTTGATTTGCTCTGACATGAGTAATTAATGACCAGTGTCATATCTATACTACACAGGGTTGGGTTCAAATACACATTTTCGGATAAAATACAAATACGACTCAGCCTAATCAAATACATTGCTTTTCTAGATTTCAATTCAAATACAAATGTTCAATTCAAATACATATACACTGCCATTTTTGATTCAAATATGATTCAAATACATGGACTGTGTTTCCATTATAGTTCAAGTTCAAGACAAAGACAAAGGCCATAAGCTGCTGTTTGTTAAGTTAAGCCAGGAGGTTCATAATAAAATGCCTATGTTGCCCTCAAAAGAGGCAATGCTAGTGACTGCTAGGACCTTGTGAGGAAGTGTGACAGAGCAACTTAAAAGACTGCCTGGTATAGCCTGGTGCCAGCTTGGAGCCTTACTAAAAAACAAAAGGGATATTGACCTATGGTCACTGTCAAGTTCTAATCCACCCTATGAGCAAACAAACATTGTGGTCACTGCCAGGGCCATGGGGGACACCTGCTGTCAAGTACTTTCTTCAATAATTAGCACTGTTGGGTGAAAGACACATTAAAGTTGCAATCAATCGGTATTTTGAAGGTTGAAAAGAATTATTTGGTGAAAGGTGATTTGCAGTAAAGGTAATCAGTTTTGCAGGCATTACGTGTGATCATGAAACTGAACTGTTGATACTTACAATGTATTTGAAAAAAGTATTTGAAAATATCAAATACTTTACAAATGTATTTGACCCCATGCCTGGTAAAGACAAAAGTTCATTAGTCCATCAAAATGTTTAGAATTGATTGGGGTCACTGTTGCTACAAAGGCTTGATTAACTGGTGTTGACTAATTGGCAGGCAGGTTTACTAAACTTCCCTTATTAATTGTGCTAGTGTGCCAACTAGTTGGTAGCTCTTCCCCTGCACTGCAGGAAACCTGGCTTTATTGTTTCCTTGCACAGGATGTTTACACAGCAGGTTACAGCAGGATTCTTTGAAGCACATTCCCTGTGAATACCTGCATTTATGGCTATAGATAAGCTTCATTGGCTTCCCAGTCTTTCATTGATGCTAATGTTAGACCAGCTTGACTGTAAGCCAATTTTCTCAGTGCTGCCTGCCCACAGTTGACCATACCACAGGCGTAAAAAACATTCTGTCTGAGCCAGTTTATGTCAGGCAGTGCTTTACCTTTTGTTGGTAAAATGGTAATTATTGTATGTGTATTTTATTGTATTTGCAAATACCTTTCAAATACAGACCAAATATACAAATATGCACCCTTTTGTGATTTTGAATTGAAATATAAATATATATTTTTTTGTATTCAAATACAAATACATATTTGAACCAAACCCTGATACTACAATACTGGGAAATATACAGCAATACTACCTGAGAAAAAGGCATTTGCAAGGAAGTCTCCATATATTTGCATAGCATGACGTAACTACCATAATGTAACGCCGAGAAAAGATTGAGATACAAACATTTGCAGGCACTGCTGTTAGTGCCCCCTTGTGGTCCTCTGGTGATCTCACTATCTGGGCATTTGAGACAGGTGGTTGCATTTTCAGAGTATTCATTACGAGCACATGCGTCACAAGGGGGAAGCCTTGTCTCAGACACTAGCCCTGGAGGACATACACCTGAAATGGCAAATATCACGTATAAGACATTCAGACATAACAGAAGAAATGATACGTAAGACATACAGTGGTAACAGTACACATCACACTCAATATTACATATTGATGTAACATCATAAACTTGGTTGTCATGGCAGCTATCACACATCAGACAACTCGCTGTAACAGCAGATTTCACATACCAGAATCAATCAGCTACTCAACTGTTACAACAGATATCACACATCAAAATCAGACACTCGAATGTAACAGCTAATATCAGGTATCAGGCACTAAGATGTAACAGCAGATTCCGCTATCAGACACTCAGCTGTAACAAGTGATTACACAGAGCTGGTGACTGTGATAAGCAGTGACAATTTTCACATGCCAATCATTAGCAAAATATGCAGAATTTCTCCATCATCCAATGATATAGTTGTAGATAGCATAATTACCTTTACACTGATGTAGGAAAAAAATATATTCCGCAGTTTGAATACCACAATGATTTAATTACCATAGCATTGACCTACACTGAATATAAGCTGTACTTACGATAGCACTGCTTCACGCTGACTGAACCCTCAGTGTAGGTGTAAGTGTCAGTTGGACAGGATGTACATGACGCTTGACTTGGCTGGTCATTGTATGTGCCTTTTTCACATGGCGCACAACCCTTGTCCGTTTTGTAGTAGCCGGATGGACATTGCACTGAAAATTAACTTTCATTAGTAGCTATTGTTACAACACCCATCCATATATGCTTCATTTCTTGTACTGAACAACAGACACTTATGGAAGCCACTGGTGCGGGTGTCCAGAATTTCATGTGACTCAAGTAGCACACTGATACACACTGACTTAAACACATGGTACCTCTACAACGACTGATACAAATGATTTCTGGCAACAGAATCTCTTTTAATCCAAAACAAAAAACATCATAGTTCATTATAGTAAACAAATGCACCATGAAGACGCAGGATATCATATGTAACATCATTTGATATATTTCTCTGATAATGCAATATATTCATCATCAGTAATGCCTGCAAATAACAAAAAGACATGTTCCACAGATGCTTTCTTGTTCCAAAGACAGATTTCCTAGCACACATCACCTACATTTAAGGAAAACTTACCACATTGATTATGTTGCAGCTGTTCACCCTCAGGACACTTGAAGTCATTAACATTTGTTCTAATGTTAAGGCTTGTTAACTCTTCACGACCAGTTGGCTGGATCTTTGCCAGAGCTTGTGCACCCAGTAGACTGCCACCAATATTCTCAAAGCGTATTTTCACTATAGTAGCACATGCTTTGATGTTACCTTTGCCCGTGTAACTCACGCTGTAGACGATTTTCACCTGTAAACAAACCACTGTCCCTGCACTAGACAGTAACTTTGATAACCGTGACAAACGTGCAGTTTAATGGCTATGGTGATGATTGAAGTAATGAACTGACACAACCTGGTACTGGCTGTTGTATATGTGACATACATAAGTAAAATGTATATAATTCATGCAGATGACCTGGTGATATTCTCCCCTCCAGTTTATTCATGAGGGAATTACTACCAATTAGTGAAGCATATGGTATCAGTCATGAAGTAAATTTAACCCTAGGAAAAGCATGATACTTATAAGCAGGGGAAACTATAGGAATAACATTTCCCCCTTGTTTTTAATTAAATGGGGAGGACATAAAAGAGGTCAGTTATATAAAATATCTAGGCTAAATCGTTTGCAATGAATGTAAAGATGAGAAAGGTATAATGAGTCAATGTCCCATTTGTATTCATGTGGTGATATGTTACTCAAGAAATGTTATATGAGCACTGATGATATAATAATTAAGCTGCTTAATACCTTTGGCTCATCAGTGTACCTATTCAAACTATGGTATCCACAAATTGCATTGTTTAACAACAATGCTTCAGAAAGCTACTTTGATTACTGAGATACTGTGCTACAGGTATGTTTGCAGAGACACTTCTTCCAGACTGTAAAGCAGTCATTCAAAACCTTAGGTATATCTGAAAACCATTTAGTAGTAGCTGTACTAGACATAGACATCAGGAGGATCTCCAGGATTACAAGACCTAAAATACTCTGTTTTGACAAAAGTACCAAAAATTTGTTTAATCCATGTTGTATGTTTACTATCAATAAACATACCAACAATAACAATAATCTATTTGGAAATGACTTTTTTCAAGGATAATGTATGGTTCTTTCATATAATCAGTGCTTTTAGTCAATCTTTTACAGCCATTTCCATGTAATTATTTTGTTGAATTTGGAAACATCATATCTCTGCCATTCTGTGTGTTTATTGTTATCTTCTCTATGCAATGCTAAAGATATATGTTGCTGTTATTGAACAGATGTGGTGTTACCCTAGAAAAAGTTATGAAAATGTTGGAGTTTTCCAAAATTGGTTATATTTGGTATATATGTCAGCCATCTTGGATTGTTGCAATGAAAATGAAAGAAAGAGGGGGTCCATAATTGTTTTCGATCTTCCCAACTTATGATCTTCTTGTACAATAACAAATAATAACATATTTGAGATTATAAAATTCCTGTCCTAGCTGTAGTATCTAGCTTTAAGTCCCGATTAATGTACACAATGACCTCCTGTAGAAGTGCTAGCGATAATGTGTGGTTATGTGTTTTCTTATTTATTCTTTTTCTAGTCATCTTTCTTTTTTCTTACATGCTTTTCACTATATAATATTTGGCTATGTGTTTTCTGACTTTTTCTTGTATGCCATTAATGTATAACGTTGGAAATATGGACACATTGGACAGATACATCTATCCCTATGTGATTTGTGTCTGAAATAAAGTTTTGCATTGAAAAGCAGTGTTTATATTCTGTCATTACAACTGACTAGGTCAGTTTCATTAACAAGTAGCTACACCAGCAAACATACAAGACTAACCTAACCATGCTGAAGCTGGTGCCATTACATTGTTTTTATTTTGGCTCAATAAATTGTAACAATATAAATAAAATAATTGTGTTATAAAAAGCAAAATTCCATCCATGTTTGTATTACAAATTGCTTAATTGTGTATTTTTTGCAAACAAGTTTAAAAAACAACATATTTATAATCCACTGGATGTCTACAGAAAAACATATTAGAGCTGTTGCAATGCAAAAAAAAGGTGGTCTCGATTCTGAAGTCAATTTTATTGTTATGATAATCAATTGTGTTTGGTGTTTTGGGTGAATATGCTTTAAAATCCCTAGTTTTTAAACCATAACATAAGCTAAGATATAAAAAATGCTTACTGCTTAAGGAGCACAACAATTAGTGAATTAGCTTATTGACCTAAAATAATTAGATCAACTTGAAAAATGCTACTTGTTGGAATGTATAACATGTTAAAAGTACCGGAACATTACGAAATTCCCAAACAGAACAAAACTAATTATCTAAGACCAGCGTCTGTCTTTAAGTCAACAGTTGTGCTAGCTACTACAGCAATACAAACCTTACTACCAGTCACATTAAATTTGACAGTCTTGCTCAGTACTACATCTGGAACAGTAGCTTCCGAACCGAAATTGATTTTGCACATGTGCTGTAAGGTTGACTGCACAGATGGCAGTTTCTTCTCTATTTCTGCCTTGTACTCATCCTTCACTGATTCCACGACCACAGTTCCATTGTACACAACAACAAACTCTTGTCTGTATGTAGGTTTGCTGGCTTCTAGTTGAAACAAAAGAATGAAAATGAATATAACACAGTGATATACAACACAATTAGAAATGCTCCTATTTAATCATCGCTGAACTCCAATGCATATGTGCTGTATGTACAAACCCCAAATCACTCCAATTTCAGTATCATAACTGAAGACTGATTCTGATTCCAAATGCTGATGACATTGCTGCCCTCTCAGATACCACCTCATGGTGGACCTACAACCTCTAGTGGAATCAGTCAGCAAATGTACTGATGGCTTGGGATCCGTCATCAGTGAAACAACAAAAACATAACAGGGGAGCATCAACCACCTACAGATTTGATAAACCAGAAAAATTAGAAACTTCTCCTACCTTGGCAGCACTATCAATCATGAACTAAACTGCAGCATGGAGCAGTGGGAAATATGGGAAAAAAGTTTACCTTGAAACGTAAATTCCACACTTTTATAATTCAAACATTACACCAACCCTTCTAAAATGGATGTGAAATGTGGCAATTAAAAACAAGCCAAGACATTCAACACTACCAGGTAGAGCTTAGGTAAACACTTAAGCAACCACGAGGGGAACACGTGTGTTCATATACGATCAGAACAACTTCTGGTATTATCTGCTTTCTGTAGAACATGAATGAGGTGGCTCAGCCAGGTCAAAAGGCTTTCACCTATCTGACAAGCGCTATGACAGATACCTGCTGACCACAGAGGTGACAACTAAGAATGTACTGCGCCAAACAATTGACTGCGACCTGCAGGTGGTCAACAACAGTTGGATTGATGTCAGACCACCACCAGGAGACAGAATTGGATGGCATGCTTTTACTGTCTCATACATCTCTAGACGAGGGAGGGCTCCACTAAATGTTCGTAAGTATGTAAATCAGAATCAGACAAAACAAAAGTAACAATGGAAATGAGTGCAAACAGACAAAGTGAGAGGAAGTGTAATCAGAATCAAAACTGCTTAATGGAGTCAACTCCTTTTTAAGTTTGTTTATTTTGTAGCTGCAAATATACAGTGAAACTCATAATTATACTAGCCAAATTATCAAGAATGTATTGTAATTGTTTCACTTATTACACTCTAATACAGAGGTGAGCCAAATTGTGTCATACATGGTGAACATAACCACAACATTAATTTTATGGCATTTGCAGTAAATTAGATAGGACAGCTTCATCACATAGGATCATATTCAACTAGCCAACATCGTAGACAACTGTGTGAGCATATGTGAATGGATATGTGTCAATGCATGCGTGCATGTGTGTTTGTGTGTGTTTGTATGTGCTAAAACAAAGGAAACATTAAAATGGAATTGGCAAAGATACCGCAAAGTTCTGCAGGGAGATGAAATAGAAATCCACCATGAACCACTTTGGCAACCATAGGGCACTACTGATTACATAGCAACGTTGTTGAAATATACATGTAAGACTGAGCCTGTTATGAATCATGGCTGTAGAAAAAACTGTACGACAACAGCAGCTGTTCAATCATTACTGCTGGCTCATGAGAATGGTAGAGTGGTAACTTCGGGAAATTTGTGGAATTGCTCTATCAATTTCAAGATGTTAGCAGACAACAACTGAATAATTTGTATGTACTAAGACAATTGTCATTGTTTCAAAATATAAATGCATGATGTAATTATACACGTCTTCTGTGTTCATGTTTTTTTTTTACATACCTTGCTCTCTTGAAAACAATGTGGCCAATAAGTTCAGTTGCTTGAAGACTATGTCAGTCCAGCAAATGACTTAAGCAAATTACCAAATATAATTAACAAAGTCAATACTTTCGACCAATAATCATAAATGTCATGTTTTTTATTAAAGCATTTGTGCATGTTCATTAAAGTGACTGTGGATATCATGTAACTGTTCACATGTCATATATTTAGACAACAAAGAAATGGATTCCCACTGGACTAAGCCAGATGTAAACAAGCTATAAGCATTTAAGTGGTCTCTCTGAGTCTACTTGTTTCAATTTTTATGTAAACTTACTTGTGCAATCTGGCACTGGTTTTCCCAAGATGGAATTGGTTAAATTGGTTCCTTCAGTACAGTCGTATTGGAATGTTCCACTCTGATTGTAGAAGGTGTATCCATCATCACATTTCAGCTCACAACTTGTGGCGGTGCAACTAACGATTGTACCATGTTGTGGTTTACGCAGAGCCCATTTCTGGCAAGATTGTGCTGAAATTATGAATAGTTGTACATTTTTTATAATACATTCAATATTTTATAACCGACTATTCGTTCTATTAAGCCAAAGATGCATGACCAAATCGGACCTGTCACTCACCATTCTCTCCTATTGAATAACATTGTTAGACTTCAGAGTGGTGGCATCACTAAGTGGTTAGATGGTAAGTGCCCCTAAAGTTTATGCTCATCAAACTCTGCAGTCACCTTTTTGTTAGTAAAGGCGTATTTTCCTACCAAAGTTCCTTTGTGTAGTTCTAGCAATGTGATATCTTTCCATAACTTGGTTTTGGAGATACTGGTACAACGTTGAAACTGGTCAATAATGTACTCAGTCTTCGTAAACAACTTCCTTGCTTTTCCTGCATTCTCCTATCTCAACACTTGCTTTTCTAGGAAATCTTTGATATCATTCTTTGGCAGACATGCGATATCCTGCACCACGTATCCCAATTATTTCAAGTCAGTCTTGTAGCCCGCATTTCCAATTATCTGGTAGGTTGTTTCTGTAAATCTTTGGGTTTCCAGCTTTGTCTCTCATAACATGTTCAACCCCCTGCAGCAGCCGATCTGGCATATTGTTGAATAGTTAATCTGTGATACTGTATGGTAATTTATACTAATGATAGTTTGAAATTTGAACATTTGCTGTTAACATCACTAGTTTCCTCTCTGAGTATAGATCAAGGTGGTAATTCAAAATGTCCCATAAATATCTCCGAACCAAATTCATTTGTAAAACATGATCATACAGCACATTTAATATAGCATCTCAAAATGTAAACAGTATCACCTAAAGATGGCACAACAGAGACATCATGCTCAGAATAGTTACATTCAAATACTTAGGAATGTTTCCCTGAGTCACACTCAGGTTGATGTGGTGTTTAATAAAAAAAAACATCTACCTGGGAGTAAACTGTAAAATGCTTTGATAACTCGTACGGAATAGATATCATACACAAACTTAACAGTTGAACTGTAGTTTGACTGTTAAGTTAATAAAAAATTACGCTTGCGTTGCATACCAATATTTCCAGATTAACTCCCCAATAAGTAACGTTGATGTGGGAAATCTATTTTAACATGTAACTATTTAGTATAGTACTCACGTTTGAAGATGTACTGGTATGAACAGACAGCCTTGAATCCTTGGTTATCAGTAGCCTCTTGTTTCAAGTTGATCACTTTGTACAAGTTGTCCTTTGAGAGAGTATATGTGCTAGGTGTGACAGTGTTATTCTCAATGTGTTTATCCCCTTTTGCTGTAGCATTCATCACAGGGATGGGCTTCACAGCATGTGTATCTTCAGGATCAACATACTTCACTTCAGAATTAGGGCATTCAATGTCTGGCAGCTGCTCATCTGTGGAACAAATAGAATGTGAATCCGAAATTGTCATCTTAATAACTTGTGCAACACACCAACTGCCCCAACCAGATATATTCCAAAACCATCTAACAAGATCATCATGACTTCATACATAGATCGTCTGGCTAGATCATCAGTCTTGACAGCAGTTTGGTATGATCAAAAAATCTTAATAAACGGTCAGATAAATAATTCATAGGAAACAGTCCAACAAGATCACCTAAATCTTAAAACGTCTAACAAGATCAAATGCATGATGTCAGTTAGTTTTGAGGTAAAATATTCACATGTATTAAATTTATCAATTTGCTAGGTGTGGTTTCATTACACCAAATCTTAATCAAGAGGAACCTGCTGCCATTTTTTGAAAAATTAGTCAATATTGTTCTAATTCAAACAGCTGTATAAACGAATACATAAGACTATGTTACCAGTCCCAAATATGTATTTAAAATGCACATTTACAAACCATTAAACATTTTTATAACATTATTTAAATGTCTTAGCTACCAACTAGTTATTATATACCTTCTACATCTTGTACATTATATATATATAGCATTTTTGGTATGCATAATATTGGTGGTAACACTCCGTCTGTCAGAAAGGAGCTGCTTTGGCTGTTTAATACTGTACTTCAATCAGCAACAGCAAAATGCCACAGTGTGTCTTGTTATGCAGTTCAGTTCATATACCCTTAGATAATAGTTTTGTAATTCAAATTACCCTGTGATGTTTACAGGCACGGTGCCAGCACCTCCACTCAAAACTGGCCGAGCAGTAATTTGTTACCAATGCAGGGGTCGACAATAAGGTTTTGTATTCACTGGCCTGGGGGGGGGGCAGTGGATTTTAACTCTTTACTGGATAGACAGCCTTCTTATTTTACACCCTGCTGTGGGCAGACAATTTTAAGATGGCAACCATCTGTGAATTACGCTGCATGTTGCTTGCATTAAAATTTGGATAACTCAACAACCGATGCATGAAAATAAATGAAAATATTTGCACTGTACATGGAATGATTGTGTGAATAAAATGTGTTATTAAAATATTTGTGTTGCAATCAATTACATTTCAGTTCTTGAAGCAAACTTCAACAGTTATGATGACAAAATAAATAAGCAACTTCATCATGCTACATATTAAAAAATCTTAGAACATACCACAGTGATCCTGTGAAACTAATGTAGCCATGTATGTTAGTTTCATCATAGTAAAGCATTTATACAATTTTGATGGTTAGTTTTCAAATTATTATTGTTTTTGTAAGCAACGTGATTGAAGAAAAAAATCGTTTACCAATCATATTGCCAAATGGAATGTTCTTTTCGTATGTAAAATTAACATTCGAATAACGAAAGATAGCACACTCCTTTCACAAACAGATGGATGCTCCCTTATCAGAAGCAATGTGACCATAGTGCATATGAATAAAATACCCTAAAATAAATAAACCAAACGAAATACGAACGGTGATCCGATCAACAAAATGGCTGCATATCGGCGAAATTAACATGCCGTTGATGGGTCATCTTCTTCGTATCTCAACAACGAAAATTCGCACAGACAACGTAGATGGACGATAACAGGGTCTACATGATCGCTGTCGATATATTATTCACGTTGCAAATACCGATATCCGACTCGAAATCGCTGAGAAATGATCTCAGTAAATCCGCAAAATGCAGCACGATGTCGGAGGTCAACTAGACGAACACACCTCAACATCCTTCCAAATAAACAATTTTTTACAAGATGGCGACAGCACATGTTTCCGTGACCTACATAGAGATTAGATCAGCAGTTTGAGCTGGCTTGTTAAAGTAAAAGAATGATCCGATTGCGGTAAACGAAAGGCCCATGAATTGCCCGTTTACTGGGTTTTTTTGGACGGTCTGCGCGTACGAGAGGTTGGGCGGTTTTGGATGGTCTGCACAGTAGAGTTAAAAGTTACTGGCCCTAGAATATATATTTATTCTTATACTTACATTGTACAATAAAATATATTTGTTAATATTTAGAACATTAAAATAGACATGGCAGCTGAAATGACGTTTTAAAAATGTGTCTGCCATTTTCTAATTCTTTTGTATGTATTATATCAATAAAGTTCAGTTTTATAATAATTACATATCTCTAAGTGATTTTTTGAGATAACAAAATGAGCCCCTATCAATTGTGAAATCCGTTTTACTTTTGAAGACACAGGATGTACCATAGACGATAGCAACGGTGGTTCACATGAAATCCACAAGGGGTTGTCGTAACATGCTCAACATATTTTGTCTATTCGTTTTATTCATTAGGATAGGAACAATAAGGGAGAACGCAAAATTCTATGACACATTTTTATTTTGGTACCACTTGGCTATTACTAAAAATTATCTTTGCTGATTCACTAGGGAGGTGTTGGTCTCGTGTTTCCATCTCGCATCGCCAGTAGCGACACCGTGTGGAGTTATGGAGAACTTGCAACTCGTAAACAAGATGGTGACTAGTTTTGACTGATGGATTCGGCTGTCACAGATTATGTTTAATTAGGGAGTGACAACTGGTGGAAACTATCTGAAATAATGGTGAATAATTCGATTGTTGAAACCAGTGGCCTGTCGGGCCAGTAAAATATGAAAACTGGTGGCCCAACAACCTCAAAACACATCGGGCAAGCGCTATTGTCGACCCCTGCAATGGTTTGACAAAAAATGTAATTGTTATTTGAAGAATTTATCTTGTGTCATAAATAAAAAATTATGATTGATGTCTTAGTATATTGAACCCGGTACCCCAGATATAGAAAGTAGTCTATAATATGGGAAAGTTAAACATCAAAGGGTAATGCGATTAACTCTTGCTTGCCTCTGCATTACTGCCTACCAATTTATTTTTGAAACTGGATGTTTTGTTTACCATTTGAATGTGTTGCAGGTGGAATCTTTCAAATTACAAACATTGTTCTGAGTAATTACACACAAATTGGCAGACAGTAAACCTTCAACATGAAAATTGTAGTAATAAGAACGTCATATTAAATGAAAAACAGAAACCTAGGAGCTGGTACCCGCATTTTGAGCAAGAGTACAAAATAAAAGTTTTTGTTGAATTTGTCAGTTTACAAACAATGGCTATAGCTGGTTTTGAAAGTTAACTACTCATATGTGGATCGTCAACACCATGCAGATATTAAAGCATTTTAGTTGCTATATAAGTTAATCACATACCGTATAGTTGTACTTCGACAACACATGTGGGGTCAGTCTCATTCCCCTGATGATCAGTGGCAGTCCATGTGATATTGACGTTAGCATCCACTGGACGATTCATGTTGTAGCTGATAGTGAGGCTAGCAATGGCACCAGAGTTGTCTGTGACAGTGGGCGGTGTCACTTTGATTGTTTCCAGTTTCTTCACATACAGAGGTGATGTTGGACAAGATGTGAATGTTGGTTTCTCTCTGTCTGAAAACAACAACATATACAACAACATTTAACAATACTGCCACCCATAGAATAATTCTAGATGGCACGTGGACAAGGAATCTTTTTATATTAAATTTGATGAGCAATGAAGTAAGCATTTACTCTAATAGCGATTTTTTTTATGTGGATAAATAACATTTCAATTTCTGACTGAGAGCACATTTATGCTAAATGCAAATAAGACAAAGTTTCTTATTATCGGCACACTGTCATTGTGAAAAAATTAAGAATGTTTTCCCTATGCCACTACTTAGTCAGCATGTTATAACAGTGACAACTTTAATTTTAGAGAACACATTTCTCAGATTTGGTGAATGTGTTATCATATTCATGATTTGCGGCGTATTTGTCAGTATTTGCACCTTTCTGTTGCAAAAACTGTTGAAAATGCACTAGCCACTACTATACTAGACTACCGGGTACTGTAATTCCTTTTTTCAAAATATTCCTATCACAAAATTATGTGTTCAGAATTGCTTAAAGGGTTATATGACTGGGACTCCATGTTTCTCTATGCTGCTTCTAAAGAAGAAGATGAAGACTAAGAAGAAGACGAAGAAGAGAGAATTATGTTTACTTCGACCAGTATAAAGTCTCTGCATTAGCTTCCAGTCTGATATTATATTATCTTTAAGATCTGTACTACCCGTTATTAAATTACCAGGCATTTTCCTGTAAGCAACAGTCATATTTACATTCATTGCTTACTCCTGTAACAAAACCTATCCAGTTTCAGTCATCTAGTTCTGAGTTACTATTTGTCCCTGAAGTCAATACTCAATACTGAGACTAGGGATTTTTCTGTAGCTGCACCTATCCTTTGGAATTTGCTCCATATTTTAGATCAGTTGAAAATATTAAAAATTCCGTCATATAAAACATACATTTATATCCATGCCTATCCACCACTGCATGTCAATCAATCTGTTGATTACTGGAACTGTTTATTCAATCCGAGATCGGTTTGGTTTCCAAGGATTTAGGCACAATAGAAGTTGCAATATTATTAGTATTATTATGCTATAGTTACATGAAATGCTAAAATGTTAAAACAAAAAGGTCATGTCACAAATGTGCTGCTTCTGAAAGCTTTTCCTTGATAAGGAATGACAAACACATATGAAACTTCTAAAGCTTTACTGTGACATCAATGCATCAAGTCGTGACTGAGTCGTTTAAAAAGTACTACTGCACCATCAGGTGACTATGTTGACACTTGAGAGTATGAGGTGAAAACAGTTAACAATGATGCATGTGTAACTGGATAGATTCTGTTAAGATTCAACATTATGCCAAAAAGTGAATATTTCAATTGTTGTTGTTATATAATAAAATGTATATTTTGATTCAGTCAACTTGTCCCATCAGACAAAAGTCCTGGATGATCACATTTGTCCAACATGGTTAGATATTTGTCCCGAGAAGTTGAAAAAGCAATGGTGCTGAACTTTGTGGGGCATTGCATTTCAATAGTGCTAATCATGGATTGTCACCTCCCTGTTACAACTTTTCAAGATCTCTCGAGTTTAATTTTGTATAACTAACTGCAACAATCTTTGATCTTCAACCAAATCTGCAATGACAATTTCCAAAGTAACAGCATACTTACTATTTAGATGGATTGTTTTTATTTATCAGATATTGCTGGTGATAATAATAATAACAAAGATAATAGTCTTTGTAAATGTTACTAGTTGAGATAAACTTGGAACTAATAGCATTAGTGTAGTTGATCATCAAGCTAAATATGAATGGTGTAAATTTCATGACGATGTAATTAAAATATATATTAAGTTACTTACTGAATATTCAGATTTCAAAATATACATAATGTTCTTATATAATAAATGCAATGTTGCTGCTGAAATCTTGATTTGATGTGATGCTGTCTATTTTCATGTAAAATATGGGAATGCAGTATTCAGTGATTACATTCCCATATTTTACATGAAAATGGACAGCATCACATCAAATCAAGATTTCAGCAGCAACAGTGCATTTAACGGCAGTTAAGATTTAACCTCAAGTTCATTGGCTGTGAGTTAGGTGAATTACCTCATCTTTTGTAAATACTAGTAGCTGACTAGTTCTACACTAGATGACATACTAATGACACATCCTCAATAACCAGAAGTAGCTGACTGGCTTTAAATTACATGCAATACTACATCCTCTGCAGCTAGTGGTGGCTGGCTGGCTCTACACTACACCAAATACAACATCTTTTCTAACCAGCTGAGATTGGCTGGCTCTGGACCAGCCAAAATACATATCCTTTGCAATTAACAATGGATGATCTGTTCCAAATACTTACCAACACAGATTGGGCTTGTGGTGTCATCCCATGTGGCATCTTGATTATTATAAACACAAACTATAGAGGGTGGTTCTGGCTCAAATCCATCTCGATCACATTTAAAATAGACAATTTTGCCGACCTCATAAGATGTGGCAATCTGTTCTCCATCCGCTGGACGACCAGGATCTTTGCAAACCGGCCCTATGACAGAATGTTTACTTACGTTCAGTAAGAAAAGAAATTATAACAGTATTTTACAAATGTTTATGTTGTTGTTCTCCCGATAAAACATATAATTCTGCTACTGAGAGAAAACTGTTCAAGAAAACTGTTGAAGATTATACTGTACCCACTTTCTTTCTTAACTGACTCTGATCCGTTGTGAATGTTCAATCATATTCTGCTGGAAATAATAAAATAAAATAAATAATACCACTATCAAGAAATGTGACCTGGCTTTTTCCCATAAATTGTTAACCAATAAACAAAGCTGGTTTGTTTATATATATATATATATATATATATATATATATATATATCAGGCAACACACAATGTCTACAGGCTATTAATGAAACAATTATGGTTAATTACATTATTATATCATACACACAGAATATGTAATGTATAACTTCATGATGAAGTTACGTATTTAAGACAACAGACAGAGTGTACACACAGACATATACATGTATACATAACTGCCAGATCAAATGCTAGTGTTTAGTGTCACGCACCTTTACATCTCAGCCCACCAAGGTCCCACTTTCCAGTTTTCAAACAGCTCACAACGTCGTCCTTATTACCATTGTTGCCATTCTTCGTAAAGCCTGTCTCACATTGAAATGTGAAGTTTGCGCCATAGGTTGTGCTGGCCGGAAGGGAATCATCCTTGAGTCCTGCCAACTCACCCTTAAGAGATCCGCAGTCAATCTCTGTTCACACAACATCAAAGGAACAATACATATTTTGGCAGCACATTTACTAAGGATAGGTGTTAGGAAGGCAGTAGTAGTAGACTAATGGATATTGACAGGTGCGAATGCATGAATGAATGTAGAAACAGTTGTAGCGAGATAACATTACTTAACAAGCTGAAAGCATATTTAATACTGATATATCTGGTCTTGAGGGTAGGAAGGACAGGGATAGAAGGAAAAAAAGAGTAAGTCAGCGACAACGACAGAACAAGATGGGGGAGAGCAAGAAACAGAGAGTGGAGAGAGAGCAAGCAAGCAAGAAAGCAAGAGAGTGAGAAAAAGAGCGACCGAGTGACCGACCGGACCGACTGAGCGAGCAGCAAGAGCAAGAGGGGAAGACTGAGAAAGACAGAGAGCAAGAGAGAAGACACACACAGAGCGATAAGGACAGAAACAGAGAGAACTAGGGACAGAGAGAGATTGGGATTTGTGAAATATTGGAGGAGCGAGGATGACTGAAAGATATGAGGGAAGGATGCAGTTGAGCTTTATATGTGAAACTAGGCAGCATAGGTAGGTCTGGATGGAGGTGAACAGAGATATTGAAATAGATTTTTTTTTAAATGGGCTAAGGCATTAATTGGGGAGACATTAATTAAAGACAAATATAAAAAGGCAGAAGAAAGTGAAGTTGGGAAACTGCTGATGGGAGGGAGCCATTCTGAATGCCCGAGTGCAGTTGGTTTCTTTCACCTCTGCTATTACTTGATATTTTAGAATGATATAGACTAAGACACATCTTGTATATATTGTTTTATGACTATGCATGATGTTGGTTGTCTTAATACTATGCACTGATACAAATTTACATTTGCCTTGTCATTTACAGCAATCTAGCCACGATTCCGAGTCACTAAGTCCACATCAACAACAGGAGCAATGTCACACACAAATACAACATTACCGGGTGTTATGATGAATAATTATGATGAATTATTATGATGTATAGTGTCAATTGTGCCAGCATCCCAAAATGTATTGATGTATCTGTATTGTTTATTAATAATGTGGAATTTTTTAAAATAGCGTTAAGTTGGCCTATTTCAATCTGCTTGCCGGACTGCTAATTTAGCGTGTTTATGGTAAAGTAAGTCGAGTGACAATTTCTGTGGGTGATGTCATTATATGTTCCTACTTCAAAATTTGCATGAAAGGTAGACCAGAGCCTTCCCTGTCGATATCAGCCTGTCTTACCTGCTTATTTGCATAATTCATAGAGCTGCTTTTGGAGACAGTTGCCCACTAACATTGGTAACTTGGCATCAAGATTGCAAGACCCTTCAATAATCTAGGCTAGCGCTGTGGCTAAAATCTGTTTAGCCAATTTGGCTAAAGGTCAGAAATTTGTTTAGCCAAATGAGATTCTCTTTAGCCATTTGTTTAGATCAATTACACTACCCAGTATAAAAATGCAAAACAAGACATAATATAATATAAAATTCTATACAATATTCATAAGAAAACAATCCCCAATTTGAATTAACTAAACATTTATATATTTAGCTAAACATATATAATGCGAAATAAACATCCAGTGTAATTTAGCAGAACATTGTTTAACCATAAAAAAGAAAGCTGAACAACTGTTGGGAATTTCACAAATATAAAGAAACAGCACCTAACACATACTATTAATGTAATAAAATAACATTACAGGTGTGCATAGCAAAAGTTGAAAGGTAAATTTTTATAACAAAGTAAAATACTTAAGAACCATCTACTCTACTCTTGTAGTGATTCAGTGTATTGATATAAACATTACCTATCTTAAAACATCACTTGACTGTTCAGTAATTAATTAATTGAATAGAGTAATTCACCAAATTAGTTAACAGTGCTTTACAGTAAACATCGCCTGGGTGACACAGGCTATATATGATAAAAACATATTTTTGACATGCATCTTTCTATCTGTAATGTTTCTGGTGGTGAAACTTGTCAAATATACATGAATTACAATCTATATTGGCATTTTATTGAATAGTTAGCTGATGGCACAGATGGTACATCGATTAATGACCATGCCACGTGACTGCGCCGAGACTGAGCGAAAATATATAGAATCTGTCAGGTACAACGTTGTACCTGACAGATTCTATATTTTTTCAGGTACAACGTTGTACTTGACTCAAACTTGTAATAGTGTCATCAAGCAGGTCCCCATTGTCTAGCAAACACAATTCTTGATTGAATTATGCTCCCCTATTGCCTGTGAGCATGGCTAAATGGAGGGATTAGCGACCTATTGTTTACCCAGCGGATCACGTTACGCTGACTGGTTATTTGGGTCAATTGGATGTGTGATCATTTAGGCAACTTCATCGGAGCCGGGTGTTGAATAATGCAGTCATATATTGCTGATAACATTTCACCAATTTGCCAAAGAGTTTTAATTTATTTTCGCCAAATAGCAAACCGTTTCGTCTATGGTGCAATTAGCGATCAACAGCGCTAGCATAGATAATTTATTGAAGGTGTTGGTGTTGGTGTTACTACGGAATATTTGCATGTAGCCCGGCTAACTGAGGACAAAGGGGATCATACAGACACAAATAAAGACAACATTGTCTATGATGCAACCTATTTTCAGACTGTTTTCTTGTAATACACCTTCAACTTTGGCATACAATCTCAGTGGTGACTTCTAGCAATCGCATCCGCTGCTAGTTAACATGCCATCTACTGAATCATGTTACCACTATGTTGTTTTCGCAAAATATTACTATAATTCTTTCATTGACGTTTCGCTACTATTGGACTTGATGTCCATGAAACTCTTCACGAACATTTAGTGAAATTCAAGAACATTCGAGGGTACTCAAATGAAGACAAATTCAAGAACAGTCAAGACTTTCGGCAACATGTGATGACCTGTACACGGAAATCTCTGGCTAATTAAGTTAATGGACGGTAACTTGGTGAAAGTTCACTTCAAAATGGATCCCAAAGTCAGTCTAACTGTCTGAATTAGCTTAATACCACTTAGTTAATAAAAAAATGGGTAGAGACACTTACCTCCACATTCGAGTGAGTCACCAATTAATTGGTATTTGCCTTCTGCCACATTGAACAAACAGGTTCTTGTCCTCACACTGTCCTCTCCTCCCGCCACTGAACAATTCAGTTTGACCACAGCTTTATGGGTGACATCAGCAGGGTACGTGACATTTGGAGGATTCTTGACCTTTGACAGCTGCTCTGTCAGTTTGTCACATGTCGCAGCTGGACAGAAAGGCAAGTTTGACAGAACTCCGTATAACAGTGGGTCACATCAGGTTAATGCGGTTGGTGGCAGGATAACATTTGGCAAATGGCATAGGTAGTTTAATTCATCCATGCTAAGTAGTCCAAGCTAAGGCTTCACTTGAAACAAACTGCACTGCAATTGTTTTGGTACAATGACTTCTATGAGGTCTCCAGAATTCCACACTAAGTCCTAACACTGGGTCAACATGTTATCATATGCTTGCAATAAAATGACAAATTTGAATTAATGTCTGTCAGTTTTGCATGTACAGTAGAACCCCTCGTTTAAGACCGCCCCTCCAAATCAGAGTGGAGCGGTCTTAAAAGAGGGGTGGTCTCTTGTGAGGGGTTTGGTTATTTTGATGTTTTGTGGATTAATTCATACATTTATGCATATCATAATAAGTAATGTCCACATAACATGTATGCCTGTGATAAAAAGCTAACACAAAATAAAAAGTAGAAAAAAAATGAGACAACACATTAACAACAACAACATTATCTATTCGGTTTATTTTATGTGTGACATGTTTCAGTATAAGTTTCATTTGGAATTTTTATTTAAAAATGTCTGATAAAAATATCCTCATTTTGAATCATTTAAAAATAATATCTGATAACAAGTATTCTCATTTTATTTTTTATTTCAAATTCGATCTGATGGGCTCAAAAGTGCTGCCACCTCACGGCGTCTGGGTAATCGCACCGCGGTCGCCATTTTGTTGGTTTTTCCAGCGGCACAAAACAATCTTTTACTTTGTGATCTAATCATGAAAATGACCTATTACAGCCACTAAACTTCCCCTTTAATAACTCATATTACATATACACACGTTAGGTCATAAAATAAAGTAATTAAAATTTCTGTTAATTAACAAATCAAAATCGTGGTAAATTAAAGTCGCAGGCCGTGGCGTAGATTACCGTGGTATAACGTCGATGTTTTATTGTGGTGTCGCTAAATAAATGAGTGTCTGGATTCAAGTTTTATCCTAAACTAACCTAAACTTAGCCTAAGTTTCTAAACGTTAATCACACACAATATGGGTATTACAGTAATCACAGAGCTATGCGTAGACACGGACAATGTCAATGTCCGCCATGATGTCTTGCAGGCGAGTTCTTGCGCAAGTTTGTTTCGTGAATTTTATTTGTTTCAATAATGTAAGTGTTTAATTTTTATAACATAGTGTATGTATATATAAGACATGTGAGGAAAGTCTAGCGGCTGTTAGTTGTCGTTTTCACAGTTCGGCTAGTAAGTAAAAGATCGCAAAAATGAATGGTCGTCATCATGCGATTTATTGTTGTTATGGAATTATGCGCGTCTGTGCCCCGTTAGTCATGCGTTTAATGAGAGTTCGTTGCGACATTTAGACTAAAATATGTGCTGGCCAACTATCGGATGGTCGTTCATCAGGGGTAAAAGTAAAATTGCCATTGTTGCTGGTCGCGTTTGCCAGGTGGTCGTTGATGAGGGGTCGTTTATACAGCGTAGACAATCCGTCAGTGAAAAAACGGTCGTAAAAAGTGGGTGGTCGTTAATCAGGGTGGTCGTTCATGAGGAGTTCTACTGTATGTGGCAGAAATGTTGCAAGGAATCTATCATGCTCCCAGGAAGTACATTTGTTTCTAAATTTGTCCAGGGGTTGGCGAATCTGGAGGTAATATAATACAAGAATAATATAAAAACAATTAACCCTTTAGACCTCAGCCATTTTTTGTGTAAAGCCCCTGGTTCCTCAGAAAAGTAGGTCAGATTCCAAAATATGACAGGGGTGTCCGTTTTGGGGACGTAGGTTTTTTATTATAGAATTTCCATAATTGCAAGTTAACATTATTTTAAAGGGCATATAATTATCTTCATATTGGATGTAGATATGCTTTCTCATTAATTAAAAAAGTTGTCCATAATGCAACAGATGTGCCAGTATATCAATATTTTACTATAACATGACATATTACGTGACATAACTTTTTTTGCTTCATTTCTTACTGCTACAATTTGTATTTATTTGAAAGACAGTGTAATTACCTACATATTGGTACCATTATTATACCTCATATATTAATGTTGCATATACTCAAATACAATGGAAGCATACTCGACAGTATAGAACCTAGTGTCTAGTCACGGTACAACGGACAAGTGTCCGTTACCACCCCGGCCAGCCTCGGTCGAAACATCAGCAAATAAACAACAGAACAGTCCCGCAAGTTATACCACTTACAAATACCACAGTAAGTATAATACAACTACCCGATCATTGTATTATGTCCTAGTTGAGCATACTGACTTTGTGCAAGAATAAGGGACACCGAGGATGGTACTCGTCTCGTAGACGTAGTGCGTTTACTAAATGAGCTTGATTGACCAACTTCCCCGACAGCAACAACAATCTTTGAAATGAAACATCGACTAAAGTCACATATTCAATGCGTGAAATGGCTTGAATAGCAAAAACTTTGGCAGACTTCTTCTGCAGTCAAATGATTCGGACCAGCCGACGCCATTTTGCTAACTAAAAAATAGGGCACTTTGAAAAAATGCATGAAACTCCGTAAACTTGAATAGCACTGGTGGATAAATACCCACAATGCATTGTCAATATGTTAACCCTTCAAGTTAAATGTGTTTCAAAAGTAGCGCCTCTGGAATAGATCAAACCAGTTTTATTTCCAATTAATTAATAAATTAATGGAACAAATTCATTAAGCACAATAAATTATATTTTAAAATTTCCTCTAGCACTTATGTTAGTTATAAGGAAGAACGCTCATTTTAATTTATGATGCCACAACATATGTTATATTACCAGTGCAGTTGAGGAATTCTGAATCCCAGTTCCCGTTATCCTTGCAGGTGATCTTCTTTTTGCTATTATTTGATGGTGGATAATCATCAATGACATATCCAAGGTCACAGAGAATCTCCACCTCATCTTCATAGTAGAAGTTTGTCTTCTTGACATTGAACAGTACTTTCCCATTTTTCACAGAAGATTGTGGTTTCTCACAGGTCTTCCCTGTTTGGTTACAACAATCACAGTTCAATACCACATTGCAGAACACCAGACAACAACATATACACTTTCAGTGACACGACAACAACACTCACAAGCTGCCCATCCACAACACACCTGACAATACACACACATGTTAACAACACATTAACACCACACACATACAACCACATACCCATAAACCTACCCAAACACACTTGTAATACACACCCACAAGTTGAATGATTTTGCATGGCTTTCACATATGGATCATATTTGTTTGTGAATATTGATATTCGTGGATGATGAATAAAACAAACAAAATAAAAATTATTTACTTATACAAATCATCATAAAATAATTTATATTTATGTTATTACAAAAACCTTTCATAGCAGTATCACTAAAAATAATGGTATACATCTGGTACAGTAACATGTTTATTTTACTAATTGTGACGAAAGATTATAAGAAGAATGCACAAGAAAATGTTTCTTTTTTTAAATTGGTGAATATAATAAGATAATGTCTTTGCACACAAGACATTCAGATATACATGCCAGAAAACAGTGAGACAACTGCCTTTTCATAAATAATATGCAAGTTTTGTTAATGTTTTTTTCTGAAACTTTGAATCCCTTGACATGTTCTCAGTTCACTGGATGAGTACATTTAAAGTGACTTCTCCAGTTGACGATTACAAATTATGGCTTATTTCTATCACTATATTATAGTTCACATTCACATTCAGTATTTAAGAGTCTATCACATCAATACAGCAGTAGCCTTATACTTACGCACGCATGTACGGTTGATGTCCAATGTGTCAGCTGTGTTACCAAACCCATTGAAGTCCTTGCTCTGGTAGAGTGTGTAACCCAAGGGACATTCGCAGAAGAAGCCAGAGTTGGTGTTTTTACATGTGTGAGAACATCCACCATCCTCAATCGAACATTCATTGATGTCTACAAGTAATTCATCAAATTATTTCAATAAAGATATTGAAAATGCAGGCAATTTAAATTTCCTTATAATATCTTACAGTAGAAAGCTGAAATAGATGAACAAGTAAGAAATGTGGACACAGTATAATCCTGCAGCTGCTGCATGTTACTGGTGATGCTGTATGTTAGTGGTAACACATGATGCCTGCTATACATTGATTCAAGAATTATTGAAGTTAGTTTGTAGTTGACATTTTATGCACATCTATATACTTACATTACATTACATTACATTACATTACATTACATTACATTACATTACATTACATTACATTACATTACATTACATTACATTACATTACATTACATTACACATTCCAACAACTGGCATGTTTAGTATTAATTGTCATGTTCAAATTCCTTAGTAAAACAGAAGACTGAGACCACAACAACAGATATGGCCACTGTAACCTAACATGCCACTGTATCACCAGAGACAGGCACAGTGGAACATCATACATGGTGTAAGAACTTGGCCTTCAACATTGTGGACTACATCCCTCATTACTCAGGGAATATATAATTAACAGTGGTCTTATTACAATTTGAGACATCTACAGACATTTGAGACAAAAGCACTGAGGGTGACAAGTACCCTGGCAGAGACCATCCTCAGTGCCAGCACAGAACAGTCTGTTTTACCAAGTGTTATACTACTGGGTAGTTATTTAATGTTTCTATCTGGCCACAAATATTTTAAAGTTTTAGGCAGGATTAGAGTTGGCACTTACTCTACATCACTAAATACAAAACAAAGCAACAATTGGGTAATGCTTACCTTCACATTCATATTTGTTTTCCTTCAACATGTAGCCTTGCTGGCAAGAGCAGTAGTAGGATCCCTCAGTGTTATGGCAGTGTTGTACATTTGTACAGGAGTTAGTGCCGTTACACTCGTCTATGTCTACAGAATAAACATTATTTAATTGCAAATGTTATTACATTTTATCTCCCAACACAATAGTTGGCACACTTATTTATGTAACATATCTTTGTCAAACAACATAGATTTGCAATGAATAAAATACTTCAGATGTTATGGCGTCAAGGTGTTTTACTGTTCATTTGTCATCTCACAGTGAAATACCAGTGTTAGTTTATAAAAGTCATTAAAATGTGTTTTTTTGTGGTATATATCTTGTAAAATACTTGTACATCAAATTATGTTGACAAAGTAATGGTCTCTACAAATCACTTGTCAGCTTTAAATGGAACTGTTTGAGTGTTCTTTGATAGCAACTTCCATAGTTGTGTTGTTTAATTAAGTTAACAAAAATCAACATAAACTCACCATGACATTCATCAAATGTTTCGTCAGCTTTACATGACATTGTGATGTCTTGTTCAGTGACTTCACTCCCATTGATGCCATACCCTTTGGCACAAGTTACTTTGATAGTATCACCAAACTTAACAACCACTCCACTGTTAGGTATAGTGGTAGCATGTCGTATTGGTTTAACCAGGCACACCTTCTCTGAAAATAAAACAATGAAAAGTTAGGTTAAATATACATACACATATGATTCAACTGGAGTGTAGAATAAAGTACAGTATTTAAACTGCACCAGAAAATGGAGCATAGAACTGAAGCGCCAATGCATGCATAGCACTGGAGCAAAGGACTGGAGTGCAGTTGTGGAGCATAGGGCCTGGACAGAGAACGTCCACCAGGTGATTTTACCCATCCAAATGATGGGTGGACGGGTCTTTGCATAAAGCTATGTATAAATAAATATGTATGTATAATATATATATATATATATATATATATATATATATATATATATATATATATCAATTAATCATGACCTACCTTTAATAAATGCGCTGCAGATGGGTACACGTAATGTGAACTACCAAAACACTGATAGCTGTGTTTCTGCAGAACTCTGTCATCCCTGTGTTGGTCATGTGACATGCCAATAGTATACCTTCACAATGCAGTCAAAATATATTTGAATACAAAAAGGTTTCTTTACTGTAAACAAATATTGAAATTCTTTGCATGACGAGACCAATTCACTTATAAACAACAAGTTTACAAACAATAGTTCAGTTGAAAACAACTTAATCTCCATTCAATTCAACTAAATGACAAGGTAACATATTTTGTAAACTTACCAATGCATTTAGGCTTGACATCTCCATGCCTCCATTTGTCTCCCTGGCAGTACGTACGAGGCACTCCATCAATCTGGTAGCCTTCATCACACTCGTATATCACAACACTGCCATAGTTATTGCTGTGCGTTGTATTCACGGTCCCATGATCAATGGCAGAAGGTATAGGGATACGACTGGAGCATTGATCAGCTGCAAAAAATATTTACTTTAGTGTTTTATTTAGAAAAATAGGAAGACTGCATACAAATGGTGTTCTTAAAGGGATACTCCAGTTAGTGACAGGTTCACAGTATTAACTTACATATGTATACTATATTGTTTTTGCCTATTATCTGTGGACAAAGATCGTTAATAAACAATTAGTTATAGTTTAATGGTATCAAAAACATGTTATCTTAGATTCAAGGTGCTGCCATCTTGAAACTTATGCGCCAGTGACGTAAGCCAAATTGTTGATGTCACTGGCGCTTTGTTGAAAAAGGCAAGGATTGGCGGAATCTTCGCTAATAATTGTGATTGTGACGTAAGCAATCCGCGACGTACTGGATACATGAAATACCATTGAACAGATATAGGATTTTCGAACGTGCATGCGCCAGTGACGTAAGCGGTTTACGTCACTGACGCATAAGTCTCAAGATGGCAGCGTTGTGCTGGACAGAATGTTCTTGTCCATACCCAGATATGTTTTATTGTTGGGAAACAGTTGCATTGCTTTCACATCTCATCACCTCAGCATAGGAGCATGATAAAGTGTGTTTGTTGTGTTTGTCGATTAAGAACCAAGACAAAAACAGAGTTGCATCCGTACCCCTAGGCCAAGTTGAAGTGGTGCTAGTATGGTCCTAGGCTGTACTACTTGCATGATGAACTGCCTTATATATGCACGCTCTAACATCAACATTAAAGGAAATAGAAACAAGGCTTTACCTAAAATTCATTTTCCATATATACATAAAGATTGAGTATATATGTAACATTTGATAACATTAAAAAAACATTTGTAGCATAAATTCAATTTAAAACCCGTCAGCATAGCAATTCCCGCGGAAAACTGAAAGTTAATTACCCCCGGGGGTAGTAAAGCAATCACGTGGTATCGTGGCATCAAAGATGACATGCGAACCCTTTCTATGTATTCCATCGAAACGAGCATTATAATAAATTATTATGTGATATTCCGATGTAATGCAAACACTAGTTATCACAGGGAAGGAATATTATTTATCTTATGGTTCCACACAAAACAACTGTTGTTACAAAATTGAAGCCATAGGTTTCGTGGAGGCCTGACCGAACAACGCCATCGGGTTCGGCGTCGCCTTCAGTTCGTTTTCTGAGTAATTGTATCGATAGCAGCCCAAGGAAGATAATTCCCGCAAGGACATATACATTACAAACATTTAACTTCAGACAGAAATGTTATATAGTACATTAATATCACTAGTATGCCGATGTACGAAGGAGGAGTTTTAAATTTAACGTAACACTTTAAATCCGGGAACTGAATCCCCTGGCGTGCGTAGCTCAATTTATAAACGCGTTCGTTAAGTGCGTTTGCTTTTACAATTGGACGGACACCGGTTCGAACCTGACAAAAAACCATCAATGTGTTTACAGTTTTGTTTGTTTTCACAAAATAATGATTACAAACTGAATAATTTTAAATAAATAAATTATGTAATGCTTGTGTTTTTAGTGTTGTAATAATTATTTATTTGTGACTGAAATGAAAATATGGTAATTGTATAATTATTAAAAAAATTCAATTATTGCTACTACACTTGAAAACACATTGTGATTTGTCGTGATCAATCAAATTTAGAAATATACATCATTGTTATATATTATTAACATATTTTAATTTTCATGACATAAAAATGATTACTACAAAACTAAAACATACATAGTAGGGTCTAGAATGGCAGTTTTGTGATCATTCTCTGGTTTAACAATTGATTTGAGTAAATACATGCTTAAAATTCTAGCTGCTCTGGTTCAAAAGTTATGTTTCGTTCTACAAGATGGTGGCCATCTTGGATTTATGGGTCAACATGATGTCATAGCGTCAAACTGATGTCAGAATCGGAATCCTCGTGGAAGACTTACCCGAAAAAGTATCTTCATACATGATTTTTGGCGCTTTGGTTCAAAAGTAAATTTTTCAAGATGGTGCCAGCGGTCATTTTGGATTTCGCCCTGTGGCGGAAAATGCCAGCATTTTTGAGAGGGACCGGGGGGCCAAATCTTTTTTAAATGGTATATTGATAATAAAATAATGGGTATGACATTTTGTAAAAATTAATGTAAAACATGTACAAGATAATAAATAGGTAAACATTAAATACAAATTAAATAAACTGACAGGTGTCTACACTTTATACACAGCCCGGAATAGGTGGGTTTTCAAGTCTTTTAAAAGTCATGAGGCAACAGATTTTCTTCATCTCGGCAGGGAGAGAGTTCCACAGTTGTTGACCAGCTACTGAGAACATTCTACCACCGTATCGGCTGCGAGATGGCGGCACATAGAAGTCATTGTTTGTGGTTGAGCGTAACACTCTTGTAGCTCTTTGTTCAATCAGGTCGGTGATGTAAGGTGGCACCAGTCGATGTTGTGCCCGAAATACCAGTAGCAGGATTGAGTATTGCACTCGTTGTTTCACTGGGAGCCAGTGTAGTTTCATGAGAACTTGTGTAATATGTTCACATCTGTGGCAGCGGACCACTAGTCTAGCGGCAGCGTTTTGGACTCTGTAGCTTAGATATTAGGCACTGTGGGAGATCATACAGGAGACAGTTCGCGTAGTCAATTCTCAATTAACAAGAGAATATACAAGGCGGATGGCGGCTTTCTGGGTGAGACATGATCGGACCGACGCAATGTTCCTTAGATGGTAGTATGATATACAGCAGACATGTTTAACATGGCTGACCATTGACATTTCTATGTAAAATATAACACTGATGTTTCTGCCAGGACTTGACGTTATGTCGCCGTCGCCAATTTTGATCACGGTGATGTTGTGGTTCGCTCGATTGTTGCATGATGATAGCACAAGTGCGACCGTTTTGTTGTCATTCACCTTTAGCTGATTGTCGCCCATCCAAGCATGAACATTGTTTACACATTGCTCAATTCGGCGTAATGACAACAATCTGTTAATTTCTGTCATTTCAAATTTGATGTATAGCTGGGTATCATCAGCATATAGGTGGAAGCTGAGATTGTGCCTCCTAAAAATATCACCCATAGGAGCTGTGTATGCAGAGAACAACAGAGGTCCCAGCACCGATCATTGAGGTACGCCACAAGCGACCCCGGTTTTGCTGAAAGCACCACCTTGTAGATATACACACTCCGACTGATCGGTTAGATATAACCACATCCATGCTAGCATGGAGCCAGCCATTCCATAGCGATGTTCTAAATGGCTGAGGAGTATTTCATGGTTAACTGTGTCGAAGGCAGCTGACATGTTGAGTAAGACTAGAATTACTCCATACCGCCGGTCAAGTGCCCAGAGGATGTCATTCTGTACCAGAACAAGCACAGTTTCCGTGGGGTGATGAGATTTGTATGGTGATTGATATCTTTCAAGGAGATTGTTAGCAGTCATGTGATCAAGCATGCAGTGTGCAACGTATCTTTCGAGTAGCTTTGATACAAAAGGTAGGTTTGATATTGGTCAATAACTGTTCCTATTGTCCTGATCGATATTGGCTTCCTTAGGCACAGGAGTGACATTGGCGTGTTTCAGGCAGCATAGAACAACACCACATGCTATGGAAGAATTGATGAGTTCAGCTAGGAATGGTACTACGTTATCAGTCACGTCTTTTAACAGCCATGTAGGTAAGGGGTCAAGCACGCAGGATGTTGTAGGTGACTTGATGAACAAACTGTGGATGTCTGATGTCATCGCAGTTGGAAACAAGTCAAGTCGTGATACCCATGGTGCTGGATGGTGGTCTGTGGTCGAGGACGAGGCGAGTGTGGAATGGGATTGAAATGCCACACGAATCGTTTCAATTTTTGCCAAGAAGAAGGTTGAGAATCTTGATGCGAGTTCGTGGATGTTGTTGTTAACTTGCAGATAGTGCGACTTTCTTCGCTACAGCAGTCTGTTTAATAGACGATACAGTCGCCTATTGTCACACCTTCACTGTTCTATCTCAGAGGTATAGTAGTCAGACTTCGCTTTTATGATCGTCCTCTTTACCTGTGCGCATTGTGTCTTATAGATTTCACGATGTACTTGAAGTGATGTGTGACGCCACTTCCGTTCACACTGTCGTCTAATTTGTTTGGCTTTGATAACCTTCTTAGTATACCAACGTACCAGTGGACGATCGGCGGTGTGACATGTCTGTAGTGGGGCATGCTTCTCGATAAGTTTGCTCAAGACCACATTGTAGTGGTTTGCAAGTTCAGTTGTTGTTTGTTTGCCGGATCGTGGTCGGTAAAGACAAGGCAATGTCACTACAAAACGCAAATTTGTCAATGGCTTTATACTTTCGGTATGTGACTGTTTTCTGCGGAACGACCGGTTTCTCCATGTCGACGAGAATTTCCACCCAAAGGTGATCGGAGAGCAGCAACGTTGTTTTGTCGAAGTGATTTAAGGATGGAGTAAGGATCAGATCAACTGTGTATCCGTCAATGTGTGTTGGAGCGTGGACATGTTAAATAATATTGAGTGGCTCAAGCAGATCAGCGAAAAATTTCACATTGTTTTCGGATGGCACATGCCAATGGATGTTGAAATCGCCGACAATCACAAAACGGGTGGTCATCAATACATAATGTTCGATGAAACCAGTAAATTCAACAAGAAAGTCAGCGTACGAATGTTTGTTCTTTTTCTATGGAGGTGGACGGTATATGATAACAAGCTTCATGGAGTTCCCAGATGATGAAACATCAACATCCAAGAATTTGAAAGATTTCATATCATCACGTCGATTGACAACCACCTTGAAACTCGATCGGTAAACAAGGCCAACACCACCACGGCGACTTTTCCAAGGCAGATGTACAAACTTATAGTTGGCAGAGGTCAGATCTTTTATGATTTTATTGTCTTTTTCACCAATGTTCAACCCTTTTTTCGGTGATGGCTATAAGATCCATGTTTACCTCAGTCACGTAATCCGTAAAAAGATCGGTTTTGTCGCAAATTGAGCGAGCGTTGACAATGACCAATTTGACCGGCACCGCGACACAGCTGCTCACACTTTTGTTAATGGCAGGCGACACGGGGGACACAACAACGTCGACTCCAGGTTCGCTGTGATCCATCGATGGTGACGGTGTCACTGATACACGCATAATATTGTCATAATTAACACAGTTGGTGTCAGAGTGGGCAACTGTCGGTCGCGTGGATACAATGACATGAATCGGTCGTTATTTGCGTGCACCCCCACGACAGCCTCCGATGTGTGGGTCGATGGAGTGCCAGTGCCACCCCCGCTTCACAAGCAGCTCTCCATGCAGCATTGTAAGCCTAAAGTGACTGTGACCGCTGGGCCGTAGCCGAAACAGGTAGTCTTGGGTCAGGATGGGCGTGTAAACAATGTCAACTTAGTTTGGGTAACACATGACTGACCAGCGGATTGTCAATCTCACACAGGTGCAATTGCAAATGTAAGTCGGATAAATTAATAAAAATGCACAAACACTTGATAAAAATCACTCAAACCAACGTCCTCCTGGTGTATTCATGAAGCGTATATACAAACAAAGAGTAATGTAGACCGTAGTATTTCTGGACAACATCAATAGGTGCAGCCACTGTAACAGGTGCAGACCAAATGTATGGATGATCCATGACGAACACACTAATGCAAAATGTGCACGCAGTCCACGTTTGCAACTGGGACGAGTACGTCAGCTCTCTGTGCACCATGCTGCCATGGATGGTCGCTGCCTTGTCGCTTTGCAAGAGAGAGAAAGACAAACACAATCATTGTTCCACAGGGCTGGGTATCCTGGGTCCCAGCTAATTTGTGTCTTCTGTGAGAGGCAATATTAGGTGGGTAGTATTGCAGAGGTAGAAATTATTGCAAATCCATATTATCAACTATGTCTGCATAACAATTCATCCCCACTTTGAGAAAATCTGGACATAACCAACCATGGGCAATAATGCAGTCAAATATACATTGACATTTCACATGTGACACGTCACAACAAAATATACAGTTTTACATTAGATACTCACTTTTGCAAGTTGGTTGATCATTCCATTTTCTATTGTCCGAACAACTGGTTACTGTAGTACTGCTGAGAGTAAATCCTTCAAAACATTTGTATGTGACGCGGCCCTCAAACAGAACTGACGTTGTGTTCGTTACGTATCCGTGGTCTACGCCATCAACTGCTCCACAGAAACCACCTGAAAAAACATGACACAATCTCACAATAACCACCTGTGAAACACATGAGTTTAATCAACTGACATCCACAGAAATGGCCCCACAGTAAGCATTCCTGAAACACAACAGTTTATTAGTTGATACAACACACAGCTCCATAGTGATGGATACAGGTTAAAAAAAGGGTGACAAATCCAAAATGGCAACAAACCAAAATGGTGACACAAACTAAAACAGCAACATACCAAAACGGCTACATGCCAAAACGGAGACATACTTTTTTTTTACAATTTGTCACCAGGCTTCATGCTTATTTATCAAAACAACACCAGTCTCTGCTAGAGTTTCTCAGCCACTGGTACTATTCAAATAATGTTTACACACACTTATCTGCTATGTGGAGGCATGTGTCATACATTGCCTTTAAAGTTAATCCCTTAGCAAAGCAGTAGCACTAATCATGCATTGTTGCTACCATTGAAACTGTTCGAGATTCGTGCTGTTTTTATATAATTAACAGCAAAAATGTTCAACGGTAGTAGACTAGCAGATGATGCTACTTATGATATTGATAGTGAATTACCAAGTAACAACTTATTTAGACAGATTGTTTTTATACTATTAGTGTGTTTTTGTCGTTGTCGAATAGTCTTTATAAACATTACATTATAGGCAAACCTGTAACAAACAGCGATACTTCAAGGCATTATGCTAATTATGAATGATACAATTGTCAGGTCTACAATGAAGAAATAAAAATATCCTAACTACCTTACTTAACAAGTATTCAACTTTCAGAATATATTTAGTGAGATGTTCCTATTGATAAAATGGGATGGTGCAGCCTAAATCTTGAATTTAAGTGATGCAATTAATTTCATGTCAAGTTACTGGGAATGCAGTATTCAGTCTTCACAGCATTTGAAGGCTGTGGTACTGAAATGGTTCAAATCATTCATCCCAGCCCCCAGGTATGTGGTGTGGGACTTCATTAAGTTAACCATTACTATTCTTTTGGAACTTAGAAACTTATGAACCCACCCCTTAGAGACTAACAGAACTGAACACAACAGTGATGACTATTTTGCAATTTCACTTTAACTTGTGGTGATGAAATAGCTGAACTTACGTTCACACATTGGAAATCTGTCTTTATTCCACTTGCCTCCTCGCTCACATGTCAAAGTCTCACTCTGCGATGAGCTGCTCACTAAAACCGACACACCACTTGAAACAACGTTACACTGGTACAGAGAAATCATTGACTGCATGCTGCTTTAATGAAATGCATTCCAAATCCCGACACACTCATCGAAATGCAGAATGACATGTTTGCTTTTAGATGTTCATCCATGACACACACATGTTAATTCTACTTGAATTTAGGTTTTTAGCATGTCTTCCATAGACTATTGTAATAGCTACGATTTATTCCTCAGAGTGGTTGTGATGTTCAGTATTTGTCATGACCTCATCAAAGTCTGAGTCACAGATGTGCAATCTGTGACTCAGACTATGATAAGGCTATAACAAATATTGAATATCACAATCACCCTTAGGAAAAAATCACATAGCTATTACAATAGTATATAGAAAACATGCTAAAAACCTAAATTCAATTAGAATTAACATTTATGTGTCATGAATGAACATCTTGAAGCAAACATGGGATAATCTTTTGGCAGTTGATCACATAATCACTTACGTGGTATTCCAATAAATGGGCTAAATTGTAGTTTTAAATATTGTCAAGCATCAGCACAAGAAGAATATATTGGGGAGAGGGAGAGGGAGAGGGAGAGGGAGAGGGAGAGGGAGAGGGAGAGGGAGAGGGAGAGGGAGAGGGAGAGGGAGAGGGAGAGGGAGAGGGAGAGGGAGAGGGAGAGGGAGAGGTGTGAATATAACACAAGATCAAATAAATAACAGAACATTACCAGAACAATGAATTTACACTTACAGCACCCACCAAATTCTTCTTGTGAGAAGAAATAGCCTTTTTTACACTTAACAACGATGGATGCTCCAAAGTATGTGTCCAATACGGTGGCTACATCAAATCCAGGTGATGATGAATTGAATGGAAGATCTTGGCAGTCTGCAACAAGTTAAAAGAATCAGTAAGTATTTCATGGGTATCTATGTTGCAGGTGGTAGGGTGATGACACATCACTAACTGTTTGGATTAACTCATTCTTATAAGAATGTATCCTTGTAGTTATGTATTCATATAAGACATAATAATATATTGTTAGTTAATCAAATATAACCAATCATTACACACCCAAATGTTCCATGAGTAAAAGTATGTAAATTTACAATTGTTCCGACAGAAAAAAAACAATTACAGTCGCGCCTCGTTATAACGCAGTAGTTGGGGTCCACGAAATGGAACCGCGTTGTAAACGAGGCGCGTTATAGATTATATTCCGCCAGACCAAAGCCAATGTGCTGGTTGCACGGTGTATGCGTGATTTATAAAACTAACTGACATTGAAACCAACGTAAATGTGTATTACGTTAAAATAATATACACTGTCGAATGTTGAACTGAGTAAATCTTGCGAATGGTGTACAGTTTTGAAATAAATTCAGAGCTAACGTGCCTCGTCTGGCGATGCGAACTGAGGCGGAGCGATAACAGAGTACGCGGTCTCGGTCTAAAATAACCTTGAACTCAGCAGCCGAAACGCACAAATGAATTGACATGTTGCCGAAGTCGGTCAAATATTAATACTTATATACTAATTGCGCTCACTGTTGGCTTAATTTCATCTTTTAATCAATCCCAAAATATAAATTTAGATCGCACATTTACCGTGCCGATTTATAATGCAATTCACGGTGGTTCGAGGCTACTGCGGTTCACACGCAGTTGACGAATTCGTATATATTTGCGCACAAGTAAATGTTTTTCGTATACGTAGTGAAGAAAACATAACATAACTTTAGCCTGCCATTTCAGTACCATAATTATTTGTTTGTCACCGCCCGATTCGTAAGCAATTTAATTGCCAATTTTACAAGCCAACGAAGGCGCTCGTTCGCGGAAGCCACAGCGAACTGGCAGGAGACAAACGCGATTGATATCGGCGCAAACAAACAGGACTTTGTACCAAATTTACTGTGCCTAAAGTTAATTAAATGCAATCAAAGAAATTGGTAATGTTTTAAACAAACACTTCAGAAATTACCACACAAACCAAGCGCTGGTTACACAATAGATCGGTTTGAAAAACGATTGGATTGGTGCCGCGAAGCCGACGGCTGAGCAGAAGCCAGGGGCACAACAAACAACGAACTCAGCAACGCAGTTGTACTTCTGTGTTAAATTTCTTAATATCAATAAATTGTTTCTAGATACACCTGTACAAGACAAACATGAGGACTTCATAAAAATAAGTGACAGTTAATTACAGCGTTATTGTTAGCTGTAGCGCCCATTTCTCCCCTGGTGGCAGAAATTCGGGGTCCACGACCGATCGCGTTATAGGCAATTCGCGTTATAGCGAGTCGCGTTATAGCGAGGCGCGACTGTATCTAGGAAAGTGTCACAAAAATACTACTGCTAGTAAATACTACTTTGTTAGATTATTGAGATGATAATGATAGACATACATAGTGGTATAGAATTACAACAATGCGAACATGAATGGATTGCTGGTATTTACCAATGGAGTATTCCGCGGAGAATCCGTTCCCGTTCTCTGTTGCATCAGTGCTAAATTTTATAAAAAGTTCTCCACTCTCTGCTGTGACGTCTTTCGAAGGTGTCTCTTCTGCAGAATGTTTGGACGTACCTTTCTCATCATGGCCCTCATAGATCTGATAATAGAAGAATTGAAAAGACACATATCGAAAAATTACAATAGCAACATGTGTTTGCATGGCTTATATATAAAGGTGTGTAATAGTTGTATTATCCATAGACATTTCATTTACTCTATATTAATATGCAGGCATCAAAATTAAGAAACTTAATCCATTGGCATGGTGGACTAGCAGCCATAATGTCACCCATTCCCTTGACAAAATCAATAGTCCTGATTTCTGTGGACATAACTGAAATGTGAAATTTTTGTGAACATTTTTCTGCTGATCTACAAAACAAAAACAATTTTAAAATTGAAGATACGATATAATTATGATGTTATTTAGTAAACGATTTATCTCTCAAGAAAGTTTGTTTGTTTTTTCCGTATATTTTGATTGTCTCTCATAGCCTTCTTCAGCGGACGGAATGTCATGGTCGTGTCACATGACTTGCATCATGTGACACAAGCTGAAGCATGACCTGCTTGAGTTCTTGGCATGTCTAAAGGATGATGGGTCAACAAAGGTGAAGGTCTATCAGAAAGCGAGACACACTGACCAGTATTTGAACTGGGAGTTAAACAACCCATTAGAACACAAACATTCTGTGGTCAGGACCCTCTTTCAAAGAGCAGAAAGTTTGATATCAGAGGAGGAGGATAAGACCAAAGAGGTGGAACACAAAAACAAACCTTGGATTTTGTACACCAAGCAACCAAATATAAATAAATAGAATGTCAACACCAGAGAAGCCAGCAGAAGACAACATGCCATAGGTCTGCCCTACATTAAGTAAGCTGTCTGAACACTTGGCAAGTATTTTCAAGTCCAGTGTACCACAAAATTGTCAATACCTTGAGCCTTGAGGTCCCTGCTGGTGCACCCGAAAGACAAAACAGACAAAGCGGCAAAGTGTGGGGTGGTATATGACATAAAATGCTCAGACTGCGACCAACACTAGATAGGGGAAACAGTGAGACCACTGGGCACACAAATGAAAGAACATCTATCGTGTTGCCAACCCATATCAGCAATAAGCAAACACAAGTTGAACACAGGTCACCAGTGTTCAATAAGAGATGTCAAAATCCTAGACCTTGAAGAAAACTGGCACAGGAGAAAAATCAAAGAGGCCATCAGCACACACAAGGGGAAGTTAGCGTTAAGCAGAAACACTGGCCAGGATCTCCCACTGGTCTTGCTCCAGCTTGTGTCATGTGAATGATGTAAGTCAGATGTCATGACCGTGACGTGACATTCAGTCCACTGAAGAAGGCTGTGAGAGACATTTGAAATATACGGAGAAAAACAAAAAGGTTTCTCGAGAGGTAAATAATTTATTAAATAACATGAACCAAGAAACCTTAAGATTTGGATATCAATTAATATTAAAATAGATCATTATAAAATATGTCGGCACTCATTGTATAAAACAATTTCACTATAAAAATGATTGCCTACCTTTAAATGTAAACATTACATGATTTTTAATGTTAGGTATATCAGTATAGTACAGGCCTGTATCGTTTTTCCAGTCTTCAATAATCCAATTGTTTCACAATATGCACGTTTTGTTAGGAACCGTCTTGATAATAAGGTATCTTGTGAATCTGCATGTTTCATTTATCTGATCAAAAACCTTGGGAACAAAGTGTGCAGATAAACGAGACATGACTGCATTTGTAAGTCAGCTTCCTCATTAAAGTATTTGTCTGAAAATTGTTCCCTTTCCATTCGCTGTGGAGTTGGTCTTGCCAGAGTGTCTTCCCAATACATGTGTGACACTATATCACTATCTCTCTGGCCTAATAATAAAAGTGCAACCACCAGTTCTGAAAAAAATTGTGACCCAATGCAAATGGCTGCATTTTGCTGCTCACATCACAGACATCATCCTCAGTCAAAGATACAGTATCGAGTGACAGTTGTTTCATAGTAACTCACCAGTTGGGAACCACTAGTTTTAGGACACCAACTGATGGGATAGGACTTCAATAAGCTTTTAAAATGATGGGATGGGACCACAATAAGCTTTTAAAACTGTTAAATCAGTTCTGAAAAGATTGTGGACCCATATCAAAATGACAGCTTTTAAAATGATGGGATGGGACCACAATAAGCTTTTAAAACTGATGGGATGGGCTACAATAACTAAAGATGGATGACACAAAAGCTTTTAAAACTGATGGGATCGGACCACAATAAGCTTTTAAAACTGATGGGATGGGACCACAATAAGCTTTTAAAACTGATGGGATGGGACCACAATAAGCTTTTAAAACTGAAGGGATGGGACTACAATAAGCTTTTAAAACTGATGGGATGGGACCACAATAAGCTTTTAAAACTGATGGGATGGGACTACAATAAGCTTATAAAACTGATGGGATGGGACCACAATAAGCTTATAAAACTGATGGGATTGGACCACAATAAGCTTTTAAAACTGATGGGATGGGACTACAATAAGCTTTTAAAACTGATGGGATGGGATCACAATAAGCTTATAAAACTGATGGGATGGGACCACAATAAGCTTTTAAAACTGATGGGATGGGACTACAATAAGCTTTTAAAACTGATGGGATGGGATCACAATAAGCTTATAAAACTGATGGGATGGTACTACAATAAGCTTATAAAACTGATGGGATGGGACTACAATAAGCTTATAAAACAGATGGGATGGGACCACAATAAGCTTTTAAAACTGATGGGATTGGACCACAATAAGCTTTTAAAACTGATGGGATGAGACCACAATAAGCTTTTAAAACTGATGGGATGGGACCACAATAAGCTTTTAAAACTGATGGGATGGACCACAATAAGCTTATAAAACTGATGGGATGGGACCACAATAAGCTTTTAAAACTGATGGGATCAGACCACAATAAGCTTTTAAAACTGATGGGATGGGACCACAATAAGCTTTTAAAACTGATGGGATGGGACTACAATAAGCTTTTAAAACTGATGGGATGGGACCACAATAAGCTTTTAAAACTGATGGGATGGGACACAATAAGCTTTTAAAACTGATGGGATGGGACCACAATAAGCTTTTAAAACTGATGGGATGGGACCACAATAAGCTTTTAAAACTGATGGGATGGGACCACAATAAGCTTTTAAAACTGATGGGATGGGACACAATAAGCTTATAAAACTGATGGGATGGGACCACAATAAGCTTTTAAAACTGATGGGATGGGACCACAATAAGCTTTTAAAACTGATGGGATGGGACTACAATAAGCTTTTAAAACTGATGGGATGGGACCACAATAAGCTTTTAAAACTGATGGGATGGGACTACAATAAGCTTTTAAAACTGATGGGATGGGACTCACAATAAGCTTTTAAAACTGATGGGATGGGACTACAATAAGCTTATAAAACTGATGGGATGGGACCACAATAAGCTTATAAAACTGATGGGATGGGACCACAATAAGCTTTTAAAACTGATGGGATGGGACTACAATAAGCTTTTAAAACTGATGGGATGGACACAATAAGCTTTAAAACTGATGGGATGGGACCACAATAAGCTTTTAAAACTGATGGGATGGGACACAATAAGCTTTTAAAACTGATGGGATGGGACCACAATAAGCTTTTAAAACTGATGGGATGGGACACAATAAACACATGATGGAGCTTTTAAAACTGATGGGATGGGACTACAATAAGCTATAAAACTGATGGGATGGACACAATAAGCTTTTAAAACTGATGGGATGGGACCACAATAAGCTTTTAAAACTGATGGGATGGGACTACAATAAGCTTTTAAAACTGATGGGATGGGACTACAATAAGCTTATAAAACTGATGGGATGGGACCACAATAAGCTTATAAAACTGATGGGATGGGACTACAATAAGCTTTTAAAACTGATGGGATGGGATCACAATAAGCTTATAAAACTGATGGGATGGGACTACAATAAGCTTATAAAACTGATGGGATGGGACTACAATAAGCTTATAAAACTGATGGGATGGGACTACAATAAGCTTTAAAACTGATGGGATGGGACCACAATAAGCTTTTAAAACTGATGGGATGGGACTACAATAAGCTTTTAAAACTGATGGGATGGGACCACAATAAGCTTATAAAACTGATGGGATGGGATCACAATAAGCTTTTAAAACTGATGGGATGGGACTACAATAAGCTTATAAAACTGATGGGACGGGATCACAATAAGCTTTTAAAACCGATTGGATCGGACCACAATATGCTTTTAAAACTGATGGGATCGGACCACAATAAGCTTTTAAAACTGATGGGATGGGACCACAATAAGCTTATAAAACTGATGGGATGGGACCACAATAAGCTTTTAAAACTGATGGATGGGACTACAATAAGCTTTTAAAACTGATGGGATTGGACCACAATAAGCTTTTAAAACTGATGGGATCGGACCACAATAAGCTTTTAAAACTGTGGGATGACACAATAAGTTTTACTGATGGGATCGGACCACAATAAGCTTTTAAAACTGATGGGATGGGACCACAATAAGCTTTTAAAACTGATGGGATGGGACCACAATAAGCTTTTAAAACGATGGGATGGACATAAGCTTAAAACGTGGGACCACAATAAGCTTTTAAAACTGATGGGATGGGACCACAATAAGCTTTTAAAACTGATGGGATCGGACCACAATAAGCTTTTAAAACTGATGGGATGGGACCACAATAAGCTTTTAAAACTGATGGGATGGGACCACAATAAGCTTTTAAAACTGATGGGATGGGACTACAATAAGCTTTTAAAACTGATGGGATGGGACCACAATAAGCTTTTAAAACTGATGGGATGGGACCACAATAAGCTTTTAAAACTGATGGGATGGGACCACAATAAGCTTTTAAAACTGATGGGATGGGACCACAATAAGCTTTTAAAACTGATGGGATGGGACCACAATAAGCTTTTAAAACTGATGGGATGGGACCACAATAAGCTTTTAAAACTGATGGGATGGGACCACAATAAGCTTTTAAAACTGATGGGATGGGACCACAATAAGCTTTTAAAACTGATGGGATGGGACCACAATAAGCTTTTAAAACTGATGGGATGGGACCACAATAAGCTTTAAAACTGATGGGATGGGACCACAATAAGCTTTTAAAACCGATGAGATCGGACCACAATAAGCTTTTAAAACTGATGGGATTGGACCACAATAAGCTTTTAAAACCGATGGGATCGGACCACAATAAGGTTTTAAAACCGATGGGATCTGACCACAATAAGCTTTTAAAACTGATGGGATGGGACTCCAATAAGCTTTTTAAACTGATGGGATGGGACCACAATAAGCTTTTAAAACTGATGGGATGGGACCACAATAAGCTTTTAAAACTGATGGGATGGGACCACAATAAGCTTTTAAAACTGATGGGATCTGACCACAATAAGCTTTTAAAACTGATGGGATGGGACCACAATAAGCTTTTAAAACTGATGGGATGGGACCACAATAAGCTTTTAAAACCGATGGGATGGGACCACAATAAGCTTTTAAAACTGATGGGATGGGACCACAATAAGCTTTTAAAACTGATGGGATGGGACCACAATAAGCTTTTAAAACCGATGGGATCGGACCACAATAAGCTTTTAAAACTGATGGGATGGGACTACAATAAGGTTTTAAAACTGATGGGATTGGACCACAATAAGCTTTTAAAACTGATGGGATTGGACCACAATAAGCTTTTAAAACTGATGGGATTGGACCACAATAAGCTTTTAAAACTGATGGGATGGGACTACAATAAGCTTATAAAACTGATGGGATGGGACCACAATAAGCTTTTAAAACTGATGGGATCGGACCACAATAAGCTTTTAAAACTGATGGGATCGGACTACAATAAGCTTTTAAAACTGATGGGATTGGACCACAATAAGCTTTTAAAACTGATGGGGCGGGACCACAATAAGCTTTTAAATAGTAGCAGACTATAATTTTATTATCCTGCTGCAGTTTTGTCATGAGAATGATTTAAATGATCAAATATCACAAAATTGCCTCAGTAAATAGTACAAAACACATTTAGGAAAACAGTATTTTTTACTTATTAGAAAATATATATCACTATATCTTCAACGAGTGATTGGATACAGAATATTGTTTAGAGAATCTGATTTTATTTATTATGTGGAACTTTCCATTGATCAGACACAACTATCAATGAATTGTGTCCTATAACCCTAACACCATCATCACTGTGAAAATCTTTGTCTGTTTTGCCTTCAAGAAGATTCAGAAATCATATATACTAGTTAACTTATATATCAGCACACAATGCTAATTGCAAAGAATTATACATATAACATCAAACTTTAAAATATATATTCCTAGCCAACAATTTACCTCCAGTTTGTCACCACTTTTCAGGGCAACTTGCTTCTTAAACTTCAGACGTATAGACGTTGATGCCTTGATGGACCAAGTACATTTTATCACATTGGGGTAGTCAACTACATCGTAGCCTGGAGACTGAATGACACCACTGTCACTGTGCATGGTCACATCACAACCTGGAAGTTCAATAGGCATCCTTCAAAATATTGTATTCATTCTATTAAATGTACATACTCAACTTAACACACACCCCTATTTTCAGCAGTATCTGACATTGATCTATGGAAAACACATTTATATCTGATCCATTGTTTATTGTAATTACTACCCTTTTAACCACTGAACCATGCAGTGACAACATAAGCCATTTCCACCCTGCACTCTTTTGACCATACAATCACACTCATCTGGATGAATAAATAATGTCTAAACAATTTATATTACATGTGCCATGCCTGCTTGAATGTTATACGATGTCATTGCATTGATGTGTCCACCTGGTGGATGGCACTAGGAACAGTAAAATTATACCAGTGCCACTAGGTGGCGCCACCATTTGTCATGTCCATGAATCGCATCTCATTGAGAATATTTCTTAAGCATATTGTACACTTGATAGAATGATTACAATACTCTGAATAAATATGAATGTTTGATCAATTAAACTGGCATTATCAAAAGGTCCTCGACTGAAGAAGGTCCAAGAATATTCAGGATGGCATTAAATACACATCGGAACCAACAGAGTTGTATTGAGAATTTCTAACGCTCGTGAAAGCTCAGACAGCAAAAGAAAGTGACAAAAAATGAACATTACTATAAGATGTGAATATATCTTGTTCAACTCCTTCTGTGAACATAACTAAAACTGCCTGAACTGAATATTATATCTGCCATAAAGCCACCTTCAATATAATTTTAATCAAATAGATCATCATTACAGGATGTGTGTGTCCAACATATTGAAAGGATTTTATTTTAAATTTATTTTACAGCATCACCAAGCATAATATCTTCTACCACTGCAGGATTTAGTTAGTTATTTTATTATTAACATGAGTAGACCATATATATATATAATGTATAAAAGAAATAAAATAATACTAAAATAATACTATTCAATACCCAAAACATGGCTTAATGCAACGGTCATGTTGATTGATCCCTACCAATTATGTAAGAGAACTGGAATCCACGACCCGCCTCCGACGACTTGGTGTCCATGTAGACATAGGCGACAGCACCAGTTGTCATCACATGTGTGGGTCCCTCTGAGCCGTCACCCGTGTACTTAGCTAACTGAGGGTCTGTTGGCTTGTCACCATTGTAGATGGTGACACTGTCTCCAGCCCCAAGATCAATGTCAAGTCTCTGCAACAATGAACCAGTAAACAAATGCTGTGTCCTGTGTTTGATATGTAGTGTGGATTGTAAATATGTATCGCATGTAAGGACACATTTATGTTAGCTACAGTGTGAACCATAACTCTATCTTCTATGGATGAAGAACTCTGTACTAGTTACAGTGTAGAAGTCTGTCCTACACAAAGATATATCCCTATTAGGTACAAGGTGGATCATAAGTCTATGGTCAATGCAAGGAGACACCCCTTTTAGATACAGTGTGGATTATATATCTGTGTCCTGTTTAAGGAGACATCCCCAGAAATGGAGTGGACCATGTGTACGTCCAGATTCCACCTGTCTCAATTGTTGTCGACATTTATGACAATGATCAGTGGCATTACCTCAATTGTGATGATGCTGAACTTTGGAGCAGTGATAATCCAGGCCAATTTATTGTTGCTGAAGTACTTCAGTGGATAGAATGGTGATGCTAGGTATGACAGGTCTTTGCTAGCACGGAAGGATCCACCAGCCCCAGGAATTGTTTGCAGTTCTGAAAAATGTCACGTACAAGTGCTTATGCTATGAAACTGTTTGTCATTAATTGACAATAACATTAATGGTTCTACAAAACATTTCTGGAAGCAGTTTCACTAGATCATATCTTGCAAGGTTCAGAGAGATGATGGCTGACTGAAAGAGATATAGCATGGTCCATGAGGAACTATACTGTGACAGAAAGAAATCTTAAATCTACTGTTTATGTCACAGAAACAACAACATTCATTTAGTTAAAAATGTGAGAATGTTGCTACAGTTTAAAGGACTCAACATTAAAGGTTTTGGCCAATGCTAAGATGCAGATAATATACATGCAGTTTGCTAGCAAAGATGTGTTCTTGTAGTTCTGGGCATGGTTTTGTTTTATAAATCCAGCTGTAGATAGAAAGACTTACTGGCTTCCTTCTCCTTGTAGTCCTATACAAATCTTAACCTAGTAGATGCAACTAAAGATGCACAGATGCTTACAGACTAATACTTACTTGGCTCTCCTTTCAGACCTGGGCATGTCTTAGCCCAGAAAGAACAGCAGTCAGCCTTCTTGGGAGAAACAATCTTCTTGTGGGCAATACATTTCTTTTCTTTGGTCACATAAGTAAATGCATCACAGTCTGTTCTCTCTAAACACTTTGATTTACACTCAGTAGCACTCTTGCCAGTCCATGTAGCCAATGGACTAGAGTCGTCCCTCCGTCCAAATGAAGACAATTCACCAATTTTGCATGTGTAATCTAAATAAACAATATTCAACAGTGTAAAGTCCCCCCGCAAAAACGGAAACATTTGTAATTAGTATCATACAAAAGCAAAGTATAAAGTCAATATATATACCTACACAAAACTACAGTACCCTAGCATAATCATTATTAGATTCCATTTCTAACAGTTTTCCTCTTGCACCATGCCAACATTGTGTTGGACAAATTACTTATGAAATACTACATTACCTATGACTGAATGCTGTTTTCCTTTCATACATTTCATTGGTGAAATTGTATGAACAGCCATACACTGAATTAATAATTGTTGCCACACTGAAAGTAATTGGGAAAGGTGCTACTAATACAAATAAAACAAAATGTACCAATCATATGTAACCAGTCAAATCTTACCTGCTGTAAAAGAGGCACTGAACCCAGTCTTCTCAATCTCCTTGTCACTGGTGAATGTCACTACCATGAAGTTATTGGTACTGACGTATGTTGGAAGGTTGTTACCAGTGATTAATCCTGACAGGGATGTTACATAGTCACTGGTGGCAAGTGTGCTTCCACCAACATAGATGTCGACTGTGTCAATGTTCTCCTCTGTGTTCATTCTTGTCAACTGTGGGCATAAAAATTTAGATTGCGTTCGACGTTTCTACTACACAAGGGCCTCAGACTTTGCACTGCACAAGCCCAGCCATGTAGGGGAGACTGGGGACCTATGAGCCAGTTTTCAGATTACTTGCCATGGCGCCTTCAACCCCCACAGCTACTGATCCCAAAAACGTCCATGCTGTTAGAGCCATTGTAGCTGCTGATTACAACAATGCGTTTGTTTGGTTGTCTCCATCAATGTCTTCTTGGTATCAACTTTTGCAACAGAGTCCATGATGACTCATTGGTCCCCATGGTAAGGGACCGAGGAGCCACCGTCCGTTCGTGGCTTTTTATTTTTATTGCAAAATCATGTTATGCGTTATAAATTATACCTATTATAGCGTACAGACCGTCAAAAGATGTTTTCATGTATCATTTAGGAGTTGAAAGTAAGACGCTGTAAGGGCGCTTACTCTGTGTACACATCGACCACGAGTCGCTTTCGAAACCATTGTAGGCGTCGCTAAAAGCCCAGAAGGAAATGTACGATCAGGTGATGCAGTGTCACGTGAACACTAGTGGACGGGTTCCACGTCCTGCCGTGTCGTGTATTTGTTGTCATTCATAATGGTATGAAGTCAGTTTTTATGTGTGAATGTGATTTGTATGGGTGGGTGTGTTTTTTCCCGGACGTTACATTTGGTATAAAAACATGGTATACATTTGTTGTGTGCACAGCATAAGACCAGACAAGAGACATCATATTATTAGAAAACCTTTATAGCCAATAACAACTAATTAACTAACTCCACACCCAGCCAGGTGCACAGTTCCCAGGTGGGAAAGATCAAAAGGTGGGTGTCACTCGCGGCGATTTGAGTGACAGCGACGGGATTGTTATAAACATTCGACCTTTAACATTACGAAGTCAGTTCTGTATCGTTGAAACATTTATTGGCGGTCAGGACGTTACAATAATTATAATTTATACTGATCATATCGGTTTAAATTGCAACTTTTACCAAAACACGAAACACTTATTCAAGTTGGTCAAAAACATATCTTTCTGGCTGCAACGTCGGCGGCGTGTTATAAGGCCCTCTAAACAATATGGGTGCCAGTCACATGTTTAGTAGTTCTGTGGATGGTGGGTAGATGTCTCTATTGTTTTGCAATAAGGAGTAAAAGGGGTGTCTCATAGGTCCCGGTGGCTCATAGGTCCCCAGTCTCCCCTATAGCTTATGATACTGTCAAAGAATTGTCACAGAAAACACAATTGAACAGTAAATGATGGCAAACTATGTATTGTTGAAATACTCGCAGGGCTCAACATTGGCACTGCCCAATGTTTATTTTGAAGCTGTCAGGCCAGTTAGGCCACCAGTTTTGAAATTCTGCTGGCCAGACGAGCCAATGGTTTCAATCCGACTGACCACTGTCAACGTTTCCATAACCTGACCCATCATAGAAAAATGGAATGGCCCTAATACTTAGTCTATTAATTTTTTTATTTCAATCAACGTTTGTTTTGTTGCATTTTATTTATTTAACTAATTGTCTAAAATCCAGACGTGTGTATGCAAAGACTTGTACGCACTGTTGAACTCATATTTTGTGTTTGCTCACGTGATTGACGAATGGCAGACATCAATAACTGTTTACCCTATAAAGTCAGGAAAGAACTTATAAAGTGGGAAAAAGACTGACTAAATAAGAGAAATACTTACAAAATGAAACAGAGAAATAGAAAGTAATATAACTACTTACCGAGTGACATATTAATTTACAAAGTGAAGTACTTACAGTCATCTGAAGTCTCTTGCCAACAGGCCCTTCTATGATCCACATGCAGTTACTTAGAGAACCGTATTTTGAAGGGTAGTTTGGAGAACTTATGTCTTCTTTACCTGATGATATCATAATGTGAGACATGCAGCTGCCGGCTGAAAATAAACCAAAAGTATCATAAATACACTAATGGAAACTATTTATAATAATATGCAATTTCTATCTCATCAAGGTCCACTCCATGTATATGTTCATATGCAGTTTTCATTACTGGACTCCAACCTTACAATTGGTGATGTATTTATTTAATAAAACATAAAGTTAATTATAATAATATTCTTACAATGTTGTTGAATAAATTCAATTTGCATAGGCAACCATTACAACCTATTCTGAGCTTGCTACACAACTAAACAATATAATTTCTTTTAACTGATATTATGCGGAAAATCGTGATTTAAAAAAATAAATATCACTCAAACTTAATCCTCAATTTCATCCCAATCTGGTGAGTTTTTGAAATATTGGTGGATTCTGCAAAACATTCGCTGTCCAACTATGCAAACAACTTGCATACTGTTACTTTGACAAATCTAATGATGTAGTACAGTTATTATTCTCTCAACCAAAATGTCACACGTAAAAGTGCTCGAAAACAGTTCATACACCACACCTAAACTCTCTGTTTACAGACATCCGTTGTGTAATGGGGGACAGACAATAACTGTGGTGTTATGCCATCATGTTGCTGTCAGATCTGGCAGTAATTTTTGGGTTACGAGGTACCCACAAGTGTTCGCTTGTGATTGGTAAAACAATATGCCTGACAACTGTGTATGCACTAGAGATTGGAATGCTCTATGTATTCTTATTAGGATTACTGAAATATGCAGTATTTTAAGTAAATAAATAAAGCAATATTTTGACTTAGTTTGTTGACGTTACTATTTAATTTGTTGAAGAATATGGACACCCATTTTTTCATTGCAATCTCCAACAAATTTCCCATAAAAATTGAAGTCTGCAAGTCATGCATGTTTAGTCAATATCGCAACAAGCATAGTCGTTTTACATTACCCAAGTACATTCCTTCAACGTAAAAATTCATTACTTACGTTTACCAACTTCATCGGACATGTCACCACAGTCATCTTCTCCATCGTGCTCCCAGTCACTTTTGATGCACTTCCCATTGCTGCACGCAAATTCACCTGCAGGTGGCAAGATTTCTTTAAATGTTGATACCTGTTATGACTTTTGTAATGTCTTTGAAATCATTACTTAATAAATATATACAACATGATAACAAAAATAACAAAAATAACCACAATGAAATCAGGTAGAGGATTGTTAACAAGTTACAAAACATCTATAAACATGCAGATAACGACTAGAGATGGGAATTAACTAATGAGTTTTCAGCTAGACCAGAAGAACAGATGAAACAGCCTGTTTGGTTGGAAGAAATTGTGAAATTGTCTGTTTAAAAAGATTGCCACCCAGTGAATTACCTCTAGGTGGCAGCCTGGCAGGTGCCAGGTGGACAAGGAAGCACTTTGGCATATTTAGAATCCAACCCTTTTATCTACATGCATCCCGCCCTTTTGAGGTATGTGTCCACGATCGGCAGATAACCCGTTCCATTTATGGTCCTTCATGAAAAATATAACTTTCTTATATTTAATATACATGGCTCCTTTGTAATGTAATTCAACTTCATGTTTTCAAATCCTTCTATCATTACTAACTGAGAATTGTTTTTATTAATATTATTATATTTATTTTTTTATCAATATTTTCATAACTACCGGGGTTTTCAATATTTTTAAGCACTCCTATTCACTCTCGTGGTCCCCAATATTGTTAACTATTTACTGGGTAGACAGCCTTCTTATTTTACACCCTGCTCTGGGCAGACAATTTAAAGATGGCAGATCTTGAAGCAAACTTTAACAATTATGATGACAAGATAAATAAGCAACTTCATCATGCTACATATAATTTTTTTTAGAACACACAACAGTGATCCTGTGGAACTAATGTAGCCATGTATGTTAGTTTTATCCTAGTAAAACATTTATCCAATTTTGACGGTTAGTTTTCAAATTATAATTGCTTTTGTAAACAATGCCAATGCGACGGAAGACAACAATCATGACATAATTTACAAAATGGCTATCATTTACCGATCATATTGCCGAATGGAATGTTCTTTTCGTATGTAAAATCAACACTCGAATAACAAAGGATAGCAGACTTCTTTCACAAATAGATGCTCCCTTATCAGAAGCAATGTGACCATAGTGAATATTAATAAAATACCCTAAAATAAATAAACCAAACGAAGTACAGATGGTGATCCGATCAACAAAATGGCTGCATATCGGTGAAATGAAAATGCCGCCGACGGTTCATCTTCTTCGTATCTCAACAACGAAAAGTCGCACAGGCAACGTAGATGGGCAATAACAGGGTCTCCGTGATCGCTGTCGACATTATTCACGTTGCAAACATCGATATCCGACTCAAAATCGTTGAGAAATGATCTCAGTAATATCTGCCAAATGCCGCACGATGTCGGAGGTTAACTAGACGAACGCACTTCAACATCCTTCCAAATAAACTCACTTAATTTGCAAACGAAAACAATTTTTCACAAAGATGGCGACAGCACATGTTTCCGTGACCTACATAGAGCTTAGATAAGCAGTTTGAGATGGCTGGTTAATGTAAAAGAAGGATGCGATCGCGGTAAACGAAAGGCCCACGAACTGCGAGTTTACTGGGCGGTTTTGGATGGTCTGCGCGTACGAGGGGTTGGGCGGTTTTGGACAGTCTGCACAGTAAAGAGTTAAAATTTGGATAACTCGACAACCGATGCATGAAAATATATGAAATTAATTGCATTGTACATGGAATGATTGTTTGAATAAAATGTGTTATTACAATTTATCTATTACGTTTCAGATCTTGAAGCAAACTTCCATAATTATGTTGATTAAAATAAATAAGCAACTTCATGCTAAATATAAAAAAATCCCAGGACACACCACAGTGATCGTGTGAAATTAATGTAGCCATGTTAAGTTAGTTTTATCCTAGTAAAACATCCAATTTTAACGGTTAGTTTTCAAATTATAATTGCTTTTAGAAACAACGCCAAAATGGCTACTGTTTACTGTTCATATTGACGAATGAACTGTTCTTTTCCTACGTAAAATCAACACTCAAATATCGAAAGATACCATACTCCTTTCACAAACGGATGCTTCCTTATCAGAAGCAATGTGACTATAGTCCATATTAATAGAATACTCTAAAATAAATAAACAAACGAGGTACGGACGTTGATCCGATCAACAAAATGGCTGCATATCGGCGAAATGACGATGCCGCCGCCGGGTCATCTCCTTCATATCTCAACAATGACAAGTCGCACAGACAATGTAGATGGACGATAATAAGGTCTCCGCGATCGCTGTCAACATTATCCACGTTGCAAACATTGATATCTGACTCGAAATTATCTCAGTAAAATCTGCCAAGTGCCGCACAATTTCAGAGGTCAACCAGACGAACACATGTCAACACGACCTTCCAAATAAACTCACTTAATTCGAAAACGAAAACCATTTTTTACAAGATGGTGACAGCATGTTTCTGTGACCTACATAGAACTTAAATCAGCAGTTTTGAGCTGGCTGGTTAATGTAAAAGAAGGATCAGATCGCAGTAAATGAAAGGCCCACAAACTGTGAGTTTACTACCAGGGGGTAGGCGGTTTTGGACAGTTTGCATGTACGAGGGATTGGTCGGTTTTGGACGGTCTGTGCAGTAGAGTTAAACTACATATGTTTAGCCACATCTCATGATTAAGATCCTTCAGTTTTTGTATCATTGTAATCACTCTTCTTTGTACTCATTCTAGCTTATCTATACATTTTGCCTAATTAATCCAAGGATTTGATTTCCTTTTGAAACTGCAATTCCAGACTGCTCTGAAAGAGAAACCTTTATATCAGCACTAATGGTTCATCCTAAGTCTTTTTCGTTTACAGTAGTTCTTAGTGCAATATCCCATTATATATAGTACATCTAATGCAAGAGATTACCTTGCAGACAGGCCTTGCGCTGACAGACAAATGGCAACTTGTCACTGCACCAATGCATGGACCACTGATACAGCTGGTCAGTGGCATTATTCACCATGACACACTTTCCAGAATTGTCATCTGGCTGGTCAGTCATCCAGTGACCAATGACTGTATCAGTCTTTGTCCCATCACTCCAGTATCCAACATTACTTCCTGTGGCGCCCTCCCGGGTGAAGCCTGCAAACAAATACAACAATGGACCATGAATATCATACCAGGTTACACCACCACAGAGCAACAAACACTCATTTACAAATTATCTACTTCTCAATTCTCTTATAAGAAAAAGCAATTAGTCCATCAAAGCAGCTAGTAATGTAATGTTTGAAATCTTGAGCAACTTCCGACAGAGATTTTATTCCTTGTTTATGCAGTTGAAAACATTTGATAACAAATTTCAATTATCCTTCCAGTGGAGGAAAGTCTAGTCTATTTTGTCGGATGATATTTAAATACATTTCAGTTGAACTGTCAAAAAAAACCAACAACAATTTACTGATTTTTTTATTAAAGTTGTTTTCAGTGTTTTATGGACACTCAGGTTATTGCTGATTAATTGAAATCTGTCAATTAAATAGATTGTTTTAATGTTGTGCACTCTCTATGCTGACTCATTGGTTAGAGCTATTTACATGGTTGTTTTTAAGCCAAGAAATTAACATAAAATTACCAGCATTTGTTTGTTCTCAACTGGTTGATCATGAGCATCTTTCTGTCAGATGGATACATTAAATAATTTTAGGCCATGAGATTTAGCTAACTGCAATCGTAATCAGTGCATTCCAGGTGTTATAAAAGAAGTTATCCATTTTATACATACTGCAGGCCATATGCAAATGCATGCAATCATTGTGAAAAACTATGCCATAGTATAATTTATCATCATATTTTATCACTAAATGTATCTATTGTACATTCAATTTTATGCTAGTGGTTAATTTCTATTACTCTATTGGATTCCATTCTGTACTATTGCCCATGCCGTATTTGCACATTTTTACAGTTTCACTGTAATGACACTTGACATCTGTTTTCAAAACTGCAGAGGACACAGTAACACCACACTTTTACAATACAACTGAAATTTGTGGTTTATTGAACTTGATCTTCATCCAATTGCCTGTGATGAAATTTGTGTCAACAAAACCACTGTTATCATTCATTTACCAACTTCATGAATATTTTTCCAAATTAAGATAACTAATTGATAACACAATGATGGTAAGGTCTATGAAATGGTAGCAAACCTGTCATTCCATACCATGTGTTCTTGCATGCCTAAGGCTTTGTCATAACAGTTATGTAATGACAGGTGACACATGAGCTGTACATAGCATATTTAGACAATGCAACTTCCATACCAATCCAGTAGTGTCCAATTGAACTGTCAGCAAAGTCCACTTGATGACCAATGTAAATGTTGGTGTTCAATTCCTCAACCTTTGCCAGTTGGGCACCGTAACTGAAATAGACACGTCAGTTTCTGGAAAATTTATAAACACAGGAAAAGAACAATGTCCAAGGCACATTAACATTTCAATAGTACTAATATGAGTGATGTTCTATAGCACAGATCTACACTCACAGTGAGATGAGTCACATTCTATTACAGGGATCTAGTCATGAGTCACGTTCTACACCAGGATCTACACTCACTGTGACATGGGTCACTTCTGTAAAATTGATCTAACTTCACTATGACTGTGAGATTATTCACATTCTGTACCATGGATCTACATTTACTGTGAGAAAGCCCTTTATGCAAGATCACAATTTTGCTAGTCCAAATGTTTTGTGGTCAACACATGCCAGTTAAGATGTGTAGTATGTACTGAACAAGAAACACAGGTGTGACATCCATTTTTATAGCATAATTGACAATATATATGATTTCTTAAGACCATTTTTGCGCCTAAATATTTTTCCCGTCTTGTGGAATTCCTATGTGTCCAAAATCGGTTTTACCCATCCAAAATACAAGTGGATGGGTCACTCAATAAAACTATTCTGTAAGATGACTGACTTTTTGTATCAGGGAACTATGCTCACTGTACGATGGATCATGTTCTATATCAGGATCTCCACTCACAGTGATACAAGTCTGTTTTGTAACAGATTTAGACACAGTGAAATGAATCACCTTATGTACCAGAGATCTACATTCACCAAGTCGCATTCTGTAACAGATGACAGAGAAGTGGTTGGAGATGCAAGGGAATATGGAAGTGGGATTTGCGAACATGGAAAAGGCCTATGATACAATCCTTAAGAGAGATGGTGATGGCAACAGAGAGATGGATGCGAGTGCCAGTAGCAGAGGACAGGAAGGTGAAAGTAATTTATGAGAAAACAGCAAGAAGAGTGGTAGCTGAAGCAAGGTTGTCAGAGGATTTCTCTGCTAACATTGGCTTAACGCAGGGGGTGCCCTTAGTCCTTTATTACTTATTATTTTCTGAAACCGATAAGCAGGAAGATCAACCCTGAGGAAGATTACTCTCTTTCTCAAGAAGATTATATATGCAGAGGATCTGGCAGTAATAACAGAAAACAAGCAAGAATTACTAGAATGGTTAGCGGAATGGAAGGTGTTCAAGTATCACAAACAGAGAATGAGCCTTGAGAAAACAGAAGTGATGTACCGTGGTAGGCTGTACGTCAAAAAAGGAGTTGAGATGGAATTGAGATTGAGAAGGTGGATGGATTTGTGTACTTTGAGGAATGGTTATGGTGAATGGACAATCAGAAGAGCAGGTATGATGTGGGAGCAAATGCTTGGAGAAAGGTTGAGGGAATCATGCTGGACATAAAAATTTGTTCACACCTTATTGCCTATGCTGTCCTGATAGGTTAATCCCCCTTTCTACATAAAAATTGGTGACCAAGCATTCTCTCGTGCAGCTCTAAAAGCAGAGAATCAACTGTCCCTGACAGTGTATCAATGTGCCAATTAAAAGGGAAACAAAAGTTAATGTTTAGGTGATATGGGCCTAACAGAGTTAATAAAAGTAATAACTTCCAACATCAATTACATTTTTAACATCAGCGGTTTACCAGAAAAAATTAGAACACATAGCTATAGAAAGTCTATTTTAAAAACAGAATGACGTAGAATAGTCTACTCAATGGTCGGCATGAACTGTGCATAATATCTTTAACTTTCTGACCTTACCATGAAAATGACCACCAACAGCCGCCAAACTTCTCACATATCTTACATACATATACATAAACTATATTACAAAAAAATACTTGCATTCCTCTAACGAAGAAAATTTACAAAAGAAACGCGCAAATCTCAACGGACTGTCAGCAACTGGACATATTCGCCAACATGCAGTTCCGATGCTCCATAAATACGCTATTATAAATTAGCTTTACACAAAATACCATTAGTTGGCGCGTTTGTGCACGCAAACATTTATAAACTTTAATTACTGCATTCACATGCGCGAACTAGTTTAATTAATTATAAATAATATAATAATAATTAATTATTATCATCACTATGATCTGCAGGAAACTATAAATTTTATTATAATACAATATTTTATTTCATATAGCGCCACATCCATAATTATTTGTGGCGCTTCACAACATACTGCTATTCAAAATTATACAATAAGAAGAATACCACCCACAGATAATATTTTAAGATAAATAATAAAATACAGGTGTTAACTAATATTACCTATTAGTCATAAAAATACATAATACTAATCAATCTAACAAATATTGTAAACCTCTCTTAGGCGATGTCTGTCAGGAGAGACCACTCATCTTGAGTGACTGTTTTGCTAGCCACGGGTCGTTTCTGATTAAACTGTACCTGCAATGAACAACTACTTGACAAACGCAACCAGCAACCATACAAACTGTTTACGTGATCGTTGCTTTCACCGGTTAGCAGCGAACGGATCTCGTGTCTTTGTCATTCACTCAGCGTTAAATAGGACACATTTAATATTACTAAAATTACCGCATATATTTTTTTACGATGGTATAATTATTCAAATGGGTCATATTTTTATTTGGTGAGCTATCAATCGTGATTTAGTGAAAATGCGTGCCAAAAATGACATGTCAGCAGTGCAAGACATTGATTGCAGCAAACCGAAAGCCCGCTTTTGTAAAGATTTCTAAGTCAATTAGAAAATGTTTGGTTTGTCCTGCAGATGTAGCAACAAATCGATGACACAAGAGGAATGAAAGTTACAATGAATGTAGGGCCCAAAGGACTCACTCATGTTATCGCCAGAAATATAATATGATTTACAAGTATGGAAATTACGTTTTGTTTGACGATGTTGTATTGTTGTTTTAACAATATTTATATCAATGTTCTGTGTGTGCTGCGAACATGCAAGCTTATATTACCTAATTGATGTTTTTAACAATAATAACTAAAACAATAACATATTAATATTATTTTAAATGCAACGAGACCTTCTTTTTCTACTACCATATATTTCCCATATACTTTTAATATTCTGTATAAATTTCAGTGATTTATTGTTTTAATAACTAATAAAGTGTTTTGTCCACAATTATTATTACATATCTGGTGGTGGACATGTCATTCATAAGTAGAAAAATAGCTTGAGTAATATTTTCTGATGCATAATGTGTGTATGTGATGAATGAAAATTATTGTTATGTCATAATTACTTCAACTATTTTACCATTGTAATTATTTATTACTATTAACCATATCTTTGCAGTCATTCAGCACTACTATTGTTATGGAATAGGTCATTCTAGTGACACTAGGCACACTTATTTTTATTATTTATTTTTAAATATTCCCTCTGGGTAGTATTCTTCTTATTGTATAATGTTAAATACCAGTAGGTTGTGAAGCGCCACAAACAATTATGGATGTGGCACTATATGAAATAAAATGTTAGTATGATATATATTATAATAAAACTTATAATTTCCTGTGGATCATTGTGATGATAATGATTATTATAATATTATTTATAATATATTTATATAAATGTGGGGAATGGTGGTCGGGCAGTAAACCGCCAGTCTTTCAATCGAGGGGACGGTGGTTCAATCCCACCTACTGCCGTTTCGAAACTTAGGCAATTTCGTTCACCTCACATTTGCCTGTGTCTTTCAGAAGAGACACTAAAAGCCGGTGGTCCCTTCTATCTGGTGTCTATGCCAGGGGAAGTAAAAGATCCCACACAGGGGGTAAATGTGTAACTTGTAGTGGACTCCCTAATTCTAGAGAAGGCCAACTCCTGCGTTAGCCCAAGTTTGGGCTATTTGGAGGAAACCACCTAAGAACTAAGATATAAGTAATTAAACTAGTTCATGTGTGCGAATGCAGTAAGTAAAGTTTATAAATATTCACGTGCACAAACGTGCTGTCTAAAGATATTTTGTGTAAAGCTATAACTTATATAGCAATTTTACCGTAATGGCGCAGGTGCCGAAGAAGTTGCTGTCGAAATCAGCGTGTTTGTTTTGTGAATTTTCTTCATTAGAGGAATGCAAGTTAATTTTTTTGTAACATAGTGTATATATATATATATATATATATAATAATATATATATATATATATATATACATGTATGAAAGATATTTGAGGAGAAGTTTGACGGCTGATGGTAGTCGTTTTCGTGGTTAACCGTTAAGTCAAGCCAACCCAGACATCTGGCATCTGCACTGACACTGTGTCCGTGACTGTCAATTCCAACGAATCCCCTGGACCACTGTTTCAATTCTCTGGTCGATTCAAATGGTAACAACAAAGACAGTGCAGTGATATTATATTCCCCTGCACTGTTGCTACATCCGTATGAGGAACAGTGTGGCATATTGCTGTCACGATTTCATTGTAAACCGACGTTTAAGGCACGGCTTGGGCCTTGGCTCTCCTTTGTTATGGCTGCAGCGACCAAGATAGTCCCGTTTATGGTGTCAGTGGTTTGCTAGATTTTCAACTTTAAGACCACTTTCTGAGTAAACCACTACTGTGAAAAATTTGAAGTGGCATGTGGCACTTTAAAGTGGCATTGAAGACTCATGTTTTTTAATGAGCGTAATTATTTTTTCACACATTTCTTGTAATTAATTAATTTATTACTCTCATGTTACTATAGTGTTATCATTTTAATTAGCTGTTTTTATTGATCTATTTACCTATAGTTGATATTATTTAATAATAATGATTGCATGATTTAGCAGCAATTGTTTATGACTTTATGTGATGTTGATAAATATACAACTGTACAATATGTACATACTGTACGTACATGTATGCACACACATATGCACACACGCATGCAGGATTCAATCCATGCCACACCCCTGCGCCATAGCAGAGCTAATCGATAGCGACGTTTCGTGACGGTACGCCTTTCATCAACATAAATGGTCATAGCAAATCGAAAATCTGCACTAGTAAATGTATTTGGAAACTTGTGATTTGTTGTTAGTCAATTAGAAAATGTGTTGATCTTCACTGCAAATGTTCCACGAAATCAATGCCACCAGGGAAAGAAAGTTATGATGAGTTGTGTTATAAACGTAGCATTACCACAGTGGCCGCTGTTGGATCTGGCCATATCCAATTCAAAACTTCAACATCATCATCGGTCAAGCAGCCCAGACGTCGTTCACTCCGCATCAAATAATATATAAAATCGTTTGAATGACAACTTAATATTTTTTATAATGATGTAAAGTTTTCAAATGAATTAATTTATTTGGTTTCATCCACGATTTAGCGAAAATGTGCACCAGAGCTGCCATGTCTGTGGTGCTTTGCGACGATATGATTTTTGTCAACAGGTCGCAGCAAATCGAAAACATTAACTACCGTATTGTCCCTAATTGATGCGCAGTACGCGAATGGGAAAGCTTGGGTGCATTTATTAATTTCTCAAAAGTGGGCCGGCTAAAACTAAACAGAGTAGATAACTAACCCACAGCGTGGCGCTATTGATGTATGCATAATTGAAACACAATCCACTACATGGCGCCACTGAAGTATGCATAATACGTCTGACACACGATATCTATGTTCATGGTCCTGACAAGAACTTTATAGAACCATGAGTCAATAACAGGCGTAATTATTCAGAATGTCAACTTTTCGATTAATCCTCAGAAGCAACATTTGTTTATTGAAACACTGATGCCTGAATATGAATTTATATGATAATTATTTTGATTTCTTTGTGTTATCGAAGTTGGTTGAGGCCAGCCGAAATCCGTGGGAGCAGGCGATTCATCTGAAGTTGTGACATGGATGACGGTTTAAATTTTGTCTCTAGTCAAAGTCAGTTGCATAAATCCATCAAATTTGTTGTTTGTCTTGAGTGACCTAGTAAAATATGTAAGCGGCACAATATGTTGTCTCTACTGTTGTTGCTGAGAAACTTTATACGTAGAGTTGGCATTTAATTTAACATAAACAAATCTGTCATTTATTTGTTTGATTTGGGCACACGATAGTACCATAAAATAACAAATAAATGCCCTCTGTGGTAGGCATTTATGTTTACCATATATTTACTTACGGAAGTCTCACCAGCAACAATTCGGTTGCCCTACCCACAGTTATCGTTTTTGAATTACATTAGTCTGGGTGTCAACATAGCTAATAATTGTAGCTTCTACTCTATTGCTTTTAAAATGCAGAATGGCAATAATCCTCGTACCGGGATATTAGAGTGTTGACTATGGAGATGAATGTTAATGAACTTTACTTTCACTTTCAGTGTACTTGATGAACATTTAACCTCTTCATGTTCAACAGAATCTTAAAATTATATGGGACTTCTTCTTTAGCTTAATTCAATTTTCTTACAAGTTACAAATATCACGTTAGTTTAAAAAAGGACACTTTACTGATTGCTCATATCCATGTCAATGTTCAAAAATAATTTCTAGATACCATCACCACTAAAACAAAAATTTCACTGGACTTTTCACATCTAAATAAGGGGGTGGGCGTCTATTAGGTATGTGCGTCTATTAGAGACAATACAGTAATATGTGTAAACTTATGAATCCTAGTCAGTTAACCTGAAAACGTCCTTTTACAGCAGATGTTGCATGATATCAATGACACCAGATAAACAAAAGTTATGGCGAGTGGAAGTGTAGGTCTAGGCCTGAAGTTAAACGTGCTGATTCACTCATGTTATCGCCCGACGTACAAGTTAGTGATTTACAAGTGTGGAAACTAAGTTTTATTCTACGATGTTGCAAGCGTGCTAGTTTTAACCATATAAGTGCTATTTTTAGCACACTGCTCTGGTCACTGTCGTGTTTTGAGGTGTGACATGCTAGGTGGATTAATGCATTGAAATATGCTGTGTAATTTAATTAATAAATATATTGCTTTGTACTGCTTGATTTGTAGTTTACTAATAAATTATTGAAACATTTACAGCAACATTAATAATAATTATAATAATTATATACATGTACATATGTGATAAACTAAATACGGGTTTCAAAATTGTTTTATACAAATGGTAATACTCAGTATAAACGATATATCAACAATTACAAACTAGTAGAGTTTAGTAGTATTATTGGTACTCAAGATCATTCTTTTATTTAAGTAATGAACTGAGCAATACCATAATTTAATGTACGACTGCTGAAAATAAAGAATGTACACATACTATGTAACGATGTTATGATTTTCTAAGGTAATTAAATGAGGTATTACAAACTTGGTTCATGTTACAGGCTTTGTAATAATACGAGCTTTAGTAATAATACAGTACTCATAATAATATTTTAAATGGTTCATAATTGAAACATTGTACATTCGGCATTGCATTATCCAAAATGACCGCTTTCTACAATCTTAAGATGGGTCATTGGCCCACTTGGCCAAGATCCTAGAATCAATCCTGCGCATGCACACATGCAAGCACGTGCACACGTGCGACACACACACACACACACACACACACACACACACACACACACACACACAAACACACTTACTTGTTGCAGACAATCTTTGCATCTGGCCATGGCAGATGTTCTGTGTACACTTTGTAGCATGTCACACCTCTTGCGTTCCATCCTGAATATTGAATCAAAAACATTACGTTCGGTATTGATGAACATAATATTATGTTTACATTCCATGAACCATCCAGGCACTGTACACGTCACCAACATGGTATTTTAGTCACATGGTCTGCATTCGCTCTCCAAAGATTTAGCAAAAAACCATTTGCCTCATTGGAAACAAATAACTGCAGTACTTGACTGGAAACTTGGCAGATCCATCACTCGAAATGTTGGAACAAGCAAAGTCAGCCCCAGGTCACACTATTTTTTGTGGAAAGAGCTGACCACCAATACCACCAGGCTCTAAATGACACCCTTGGTTTTATTGATGCCAAGGTTAAAGCTGCACAAAAGAAGATGTTAGAGACCAGACTGGCTAAATGCGAAGAACACCAAGGAACAGGATCACGTGATCTCATTCATTCTCCCATCAAACGAGACATACAAGTTTGGTGTATTAGAAAGCAGAGAGAAGAGCACAAGAAGGTGTATCTAGACGGCTAGAGTAGAGACAAAAGCAGAGAAAGAAAAAACAGGCACACAGAAATAAGATTCAGAAAAATATTAAGGCAGCCATTTGACATATGAAGGGAATAATTAAATGGCCGTGGATATTGCACAGATACTTGATCTATTAACGCACCACTATTGCACCACAGTTGATTGGGACCAAACCACTATCCCAAAATAGGGATGTGAGGTTGTCGCTGCTGCGTGGTCGTAACAATTGGAGCCCGACTTGGCTTGTATAAAACGAATTAACCTGACTCTAACCCTAAACCTGACTCTAACCCTGACTCTAACCCTGATACTAACCCTAAACCTGACCCTAACCTTAAACCTAACCCAAACTCACACCCCCATTTTGGAATAGTGGTTCGGTCCAAATCTGCCATGGCCATGCACCGTAAAATTGACGACGCGTTTTCAATAGTGTTTGGCGTCGTTTTCTTGGCCGCGTTCTAAGACTAAGTTCAGGCATCTCTCATATAAAACAGACTATGCGTTTGTTTCTCAATTTTTTTTAATGCATTCTGCGATTCGATAAACGTTCTAACAGACTCTAAGCACGTTATCTGACACCAGCAACGACGGCATGCGCATTCCCATGCTGTAATGCACATGCGTCAAAAAACTGTCGGTGCAATATGAATATCCAGACCCCATAACTATTCTACCGACTTTAGGTGCAATATACACTTCGTAATTAAATGCGCATGGGGAAGGGGCAAGGGGAGTGCTAGCTTCGCTTGTGGCGATCTTGCACTAGGAACTGAAATGGGCGGCAACACTAACCTTCATTGACTTGAGAGTCGAATTGAAAGTTGAAGCTGCCCACACTTGGGAAGTTGGAGCTGACACTACTACCGAGTACTGTGACTACTAGTACTACTGTTTCAGGACGTGATTATTACGTGTGTAGATAAATTACTTTTATAAAGCGCAGTAAACGTCCTCTGTGGGTTGCCTTTCTTATGAGTACATTAAATGCATTACACTTTGGAAATGTCGGATTGTAAAACAGTAAATACATCTCGCACAGGCCAACAGACGCTCAAGAACACTTGGTGCCATCTTGTAATCTCGCGTAATCTCGGTCGTCTGCATGAAGACGTTAGAAACGTGTTTAGCTGCTGCCGTTAGATGGCATCACTGGTTATAAAATAGTTTCACCACGGACTTGAATACATGTGCGTGGTTTCAAATTTAGAATCAGGCCCTACTATTATCACGTACCTTTCGGACACTCGAACGTCTCTCCTGTCGGAGCCTTCCAGTTGTATTGGAACACATCCGTATACGACGGCGCCTGTAGCAACAACAATGAACGTCTGTGGGCGTGGTCACGAACATAACATTATTATAAGCCATAGACCTAGAACAATTAGGTCTATATTTAAATAATTGTAGACCTCCTGATAGCTTTAGCTTTGATGTTCTGTCATTACGAGTTTAAACGATTGCAATGAAGGTGTGTACGTTCACATGGAAATATATATTAAGCGATTGAATATCAGTAAAATGTATAATTTTCCTCCCAAGAGAAGTGGGCCACACAACCTTCATCAAGGGATGTAGACAGTCTACGTTGAACAAGAAACAAGAAAGACAAGCTAGGAGCTAGGATGAGTGCATCCAACCTGCTGGAATAAAATTGTGACACGTGACAATGCAATACTTTGTATAAATGTACCAATATATATATATATATATATATATATATATATATATATATATATATATATATATATATATATATATATATATATAGCGTTGGAAGGCGACATGTAGGGGTCTATTCATGCATGCATGCATGCACTCAACTCGAGATCATGCCTTGTTAGACATGCGTAGGCCTACACATTCAATCGCCATAATATGTAGACAAATATCGCAAACACATTTGTCTATGGCTACAACAGACCAGTTTTAAACTTACCTCATCTTCGCAAGCAAGGGCTGTTTGCCATGCAAAACTACCCCTGGCTAGCTGATCCACTATACGTGAAGCGCGAAATTAAACTAGCCAATCACAACTGCGCAAATAGCCGCCCCATTTTTAAAAGGGTGAACAATTTCAGTGAATGCCAGTAATGGCCCAGTATACTGACCTTTCTGTACAATCGCATAAGCAGCAGGATGATTTTGCATATTTTGAATATTTGCTTCTACATACCAAATATTGCATGTAGATTAACGCGAGCAGCGTGTGGCTGAAATCACCTATAATCATCATATAACCCGAGGCCATGAAAGTTACACACGAACTGCTGGTGGACAATTTCGTTGGCTGAGCTTAAATTCAGAATTGTGCACAGTCATCAGCCTGCTGGCAGGTGCTGTCGTAATCAGCAGGAGCCATCTCTGGCGCGCGAGAATGGCTGAGCTTTGAAGCTCGTTACGTAGATCGCTGTGGCGTAGATCTATACTCTGAATACAGATGTAGGCCTACTTAATCCGACTGCTTTAATAAGTATCTGCTGTTTCGGAATAGAGATGTAGGGCTACTTAATCCGACTGTTTTAATAATGATCTGCTGTTTCGTACCTTGGGCAAGCGCTACGGTGTTCCAGCTAAGATTCTGCTATATGTGAACGACTATTAGACTTTTGATAGAGACAGCGTGAATATAAATTGCGCAGGAATATTATACGCGCAGCAACTGTGACCTGACTGAATCCTTTCCGTGAACGTCGAGACTGAGTGCGATGAAAATGTCAACCGGGGAGTAAGTTGTGAAACGCTCGGAGCAGTTATAATTGATACTGTGCTATGAAAGAACTTAGATCGAGATATGACCTTACAACCCAACTGTGCACGGAGCGCGGTGGGGGGGGGGCGGGGGGTAAATGCTCAGCACACGTCATCTAGGACCATGCAACAAGCCAACCGTGCACTGCATAGGCTCATGTCTGGAATATATAATGGCTTATTATGTAGCGTAGGCGATCAAGACCTGATAACCCACCCGAACCGGGCACTAGCTGTGTAGGCACATGTGATGTGTGTATGCGATAAATAGTTAATTGTACACCTGGTATGACCCAATAGCACAAGCATCCTCTGCGCAGGTCCATTTGTGAAGTAGGACCCTGTATATCTGCTCTCCACCGAAATTACAGAAGGACTGCACAATTTTCGCATACTAGGGCGAAGCCATATGCTCGCCTCTTCGAAATTAAAAATTGTAGGGGGCAGCGACCCCTTCCCACCGTCCTTGACTCAGCCGTACTATTTCAGCATAAGTCAAGCATTTCTCAACAAACAATAATTTTCTATAAATTATTGCTAAGTGGGGATAATCTTGTTGACATTTCCCATGAGTGGTCCAATCTTGTCAATTAAAGCATGAACCGCGGGGAGGAAGTGACGGGGCTATAATGAGTTGGAGCCATGGGGATCCGCTGAACCGTACGTAGAAGACGCCGAGCCGGTTCGCCTATCTCGTTGCTGAACGCGGTTGTTATAGTGACATATCCGTTCCACAGCCGGCTTGAAACTCGTACCAGGATGTTATATTCCAGCGCAGCGCACTGACCCCTAACTTGCGAGGATGGTCGATTGTAAGGCCTGTGGCAACGGAGCAGACAGGCAGGCACTACACATTGTTATGTCGGAATGTTAAGCCATGAGCACAGTTTCCAGTTATCATTAAAATGTGTAGGACTAGGACGTATATCACTGCGGTAATAAGAGTCTTTCGATGTGAACAGAATGCAAAACACGTATGTTATAATAGCAAGGCTATTACTGCATGCGTAAGACACAAATTAGTGAGAGGGAATTGGCGCAGGCAGTTTTTAGGAGTTGATTTTGTGAAACTATACGTTTCGCCAATAACATCACTTCCCAAGACACATGGGTGCAGTATTACTTAGCTATGTCTGGTAACTATAGATTGGTGTGGTGCTTTAATAGAACTTAAAATAGGTTAATTTTACAGAACGTGTTCAGCATATCGCCAACGATGGATCGCGCTGCCGGTTGCTAGGAAGACGTTTCTACTTTCTGTTCACACCCAGTTTTCTAGTGACTAGGAAGAGGTTTCAACAACGGTATGTTCGTCAGTGTTATAAATGCGTGTGACACATATAAGCTAATGCAATGCCTTTTCACGGTATCGGGTAAGGCCAGCACGCTATAACCGTAAGGCATTTATTTGCATAAAGTAGGTCAGCTCGCTATCGCAGCGCCGATACCTGTAGGCCTATTATATGTTTGCGGGTACAAGTGATACAGGGCTCATTGATACATTCAGGGGTTACGATTAGGGCAAAGGGGGTTATGCGTTGACGCTGTTTGTGTACTCTGATTTTAAACTGCAGGTGTTTTCATGATCGATGCCTTGGTATACGACAGCTCGAGCGAAGCTCATTTCCTTATTAAAGCGAATATACAACTCGGTGATTATTCACCATGTCAAACTCGACGACCCGTTGTTTGCCCCCGTATGATTCGTAACCAGGTCTAACATCATAATGCGTGATTTATAACATTAGTTTACTTGTGAGCCGTGATTGACGTTTCAATTTCTGAGTGAAACTGACGACAGGTGACTAAAAATGTCGATCTCTTCGCTGATTTGTGGTCACAAAATATATGTATACCACCAAATGAAATGGCGAGAGGAAGGGAGGTCTTAGGTCTTAGGTGATTACCTCCAAACAGCCCATACTTGGGCTAACGCAGGAGTTGGTCTTCTCTAGAATTTGTGAGTCCACTACAGGTTACACATTTACCCCCTGTGTGGGATCTTTTACTTCCCCTGGCATAGACACCAGACAGAAGGGACCACCGGCTTTTAGTGTCTCTTCCGAAAGACACAGGCAAATGTGGGGTGAAGAAATTGCCTAAGTTTCGAAACGGCGGTAGGTGGGATTGAACCACCGTCCCCTCGATTGACAGTCCGGCGCTCTACCGCGCGACCACCGCTCCCCACGAGGGAGAGGGACGGGCGGAGTGCGGGACGGGGGAAGGGTGTGTGGGGAGAGAGAGAGACGATCATTTCACTGCAGTTATTTGCTTATCACGAAGAACTGGTTATGTTATTATCGCCATCAACCATCGAAAACACATGCAAGATAATAACGTTTGAGCGCGAGTCGCGATGCTTCTTGTCGACGACGTGACTTACACATACGTCGAGCCTATCCATGTATCCACAAATTTCGCCGGATCTAAACCATGTAACTTTCCGTGGAATAAGTGTGAAGAGAATAGTTATTTATTTTTAGTGCAAAGTTCTGTGATAAACCATGTATTCGTCTCGCGACGAGGACCGTTGCCAACCAGAAACAACTAAGTTACTCCATTACCCAACAGTGTTCCCCTCCTGTTCTGTTCCTATCCACCCAACCCATTATGTTCCCCTGCAATTATGTTGCTGTCCACCCAACCCATGATGTTCCCCTCCTATTGTCTTCCTGTCCACCCAACCCATGATGCTTCCCTCCTATTCTCTTCCTGTCCACCCAGCCCATGATGTTCTCTTCCTATTCTCTTCCTGTCCACCCAACCCATGATGCTCCCCTCCTATTCTCCTCCTGTCCACCCAACCCATGATGTTCCCCTCCTATTCTCTTCCTGTCCACCCAACCCATGATGTTCCTCTCCTATTCTCTTCATGTCCACCCAACCCATGATGTTCCCCTCCTATTCTCTTCCTGTCCACCCAACCCATGATGCTCCCCTCCTATTCTCTTCCTGTCCACCCAACCCATAATGCTCCCCTCCTATTCTCTTCATGCCCACCCAACACATGATGTTCCTCTCCTATTCTCTTCATGTCCACCCAACCCATGATGGTCCCCTCCTATTCTCTTCATGTCCACCCAACCCATGATGTTCCCCTCCTATTCTCTTCATGTCCACCCAACCCATGATGCTTCCCTCCTATTCTCTTCCTGTCCACCCAACCCATGATGTTCCCCTCCTATTCTCTTCCTGTCCACTAAACCAATGATTCTCCCCTCCTATTCTCTTCCTGTCCACCCAACCCATGATGTTCCTCTCCTATTCTCTTCATGTCCACCCAACCCATGATGTTCCCCTCCTATTCTCTTCATGTCCACCCAACACATGATGTTCCTCTCCTATTCTCTTCATGTCCACCCAACCCATGATGCTCCCTCCTATTCTCTTCCTGTCCACCCAACCCATGATGTTCCCCTCCTCTTCTCTTCCTGTCCACCAAACCCATGATGTTCCTCTCCTATTCTCTTCATATCCACCCAACCCATGATGTTCCCCTCCTATTCTCTTCCTGTCCACCCAACCCATGATGCTCCCCTCCTATTCTCTTCCTGTCCACCCAACCCATAATGCTCCCCTCCTATTCTCTTCATGCCCACCCAATACATGATGTTCCTCTCCTATTCTCTTCATGTCCACCCAACCCATGATGGTCCCCTCCTATTCTCTTCATGTCCACCCAACCCATGATGTTCCCCTCCTATTCTCTTCATGTCCACCCAACCCATGATGCTTCCCTCCTGTTCTCTTCCTGTCCACCCAACCCATGATGTTCCCCTCCTATTCTCTTCCTGTCCACTAAACCGATGATTCTCCCCTCCTATTCTCTTCCTGTCCACCCAACCCATGATGTTCCTCTCCTATTCTCTTCATGTCCACCCAACCCATGATGTTCCCCTCCTATTCTCTTCATGTCCACCCAACACATGATGTTCCTCTCCTATTCTCTTCCTGTCCACCCAACCCATGATGCTCCCCTCCTATTCTCTTCATGTCCACCCAACCCATAATGCTCCCCTCCTATTCTCTTCATGTCCACCCAACCCATGATGTTCCCCTCCTATTCTCTTCTTGTCCACCCAACACATCATGTTCCTCTCCTATTCTCTTGATGTCCACCCAACCCATGATGGTCCCCTCCTATTCTCTTCATGTCCACCCAACCCATGATGTTCCCCTCCTATTCTCTTCATGTCCACCCAACCCATGATGCTCCCCTCCTATTCTATTCATGTCCACCCACCCCATGATGCTCCCCTCCTATTCTCTTCATGTCCACCCAACCCATGATGTTCCCCTCCTATTCTCTTCATGTCCACCCAACCCATAATGTTTCCCTCCTATTCTCTTCCTGTCCACTAAACCCATGATGCTCCCCTCCTATTCTCTTCATGTCCACCCAACCCATGATATTCTCCTCCTATTCTCTTCATGTCCACCCAACCCATGATGCTCCCCTCCTATTCTCTTCCTGTCCACCCAACCCATAATATTCCCTTCCTATTCTGTATCTGTCTTTCTACCCTGAGTTATTTGGAGTAATACAGCGTGTGCACAATCTGCATGTCCAAGGCATGATTCTAATGGTATTCATGATCTCATTCTCATAGCTTGACATTCCTTCACCAATGATTGTTTTGCATATGTGCAATGGCCACTTTATTTTCTAGGTTCAAACACTAATCACGCGATGACGAAAAATAAAATGTAACCTAATAAAACCGTAACCGTTTCGTATATCGAATGATTAGTTCACACCTGTGGACTTTCTCAAGTGAGAACAACAATAGCAATCATAATAACGTAACTTATTAATAACTCAACCACGCACCTTGTTAGCGTCAACCAGGTTTACCGACGACAGCAGAAAACTCGAGAAGACGATTAACACGAGGCACCGTTCATAGGGCGCCGTTCGTCCTTCTTCAGCCATGGCGGCCGCGCGAAAAGAGCGTCCGTAAGTGCTCAGAGCGAACCGTCACTGCGACTTAATTGTCGCAAGTAGAACAGATACAATTCATAACTGCATGGTAGAATGAACATGACACGTTTAGATATTGCAGCAAAAACCAGCCACGCGTGTCGAATCGTCACATAAGTGCCATTCCTTAATCTACAGGCGACACAGGATACATCATGTACCATTACTACTAATACTGAAAAAATCAAGACTTGGCGTTTGGCATAATGTAGTGTGAGACGTTATGAGTTATTTGAGGAAAAACGGCAGATGACGCTTCATATGTAACAGTATGTTGAACGGGTGCGTATGGTTGGTAACGTGTGTGCAGCCGCGCGTGGCCATCGTATTTTGTTTAGTTCAAACTGCCATCGGGCACGCGATGGCCTTTTTAGATGTCGTCTTCCTGGTCGTGGTGGTAGCTCACGGACCGCTGCCTGCGGCTTTCGACCACAAACTTGCCGTGACGCCGACCACGGAAACGACTCTTCAAACGATTAGCAACGCAGCTGTTTTTTGGATATTGCGCTTTATAAATAATAAATATTATTATGTGTTCCTACCTATGCATTAAGTTGGATAAGCAAGGAACGGCACGGTGATTGGATACAGATATACCATGCATGCATTCCTTAACTTGACCAACACATGCACCACAGGCAATAGTATTTGCGTACTAAACTTATTAGCAATAGTTCAAATACATTGAAATTGAGATATATTTGGTGAGCTATAAAAAAATTATACGTGACAGTTTCATACCCACGGTCTTTGCTGATTTATGTACGTACACAAAAATATTAATACTGTTGATGTCCAGTCGCATTCAGTAAAGATCATTAAAGCGCTACCGGGCTCTTATGAAGGCGAAGTTGACATCATTGCCACGGGGCACTGCCATGGGACACAGGTGGCAGCTCTCGGTAATTTTTTAAAATAATATTTTGTGCGGGGGAATATAATGCATACTACTTTATATCTCACAGCAGCGCCCGTCATGACTGTTCGCCTACTTTGACTATCAGGTCGTGAACAAGTAGTATTTTGAAATCTAGAACGATAACGAACGATTACGTATATTATTAGTGTATCAGACAGTAGGGTAGGGCGGGGTAATACGTCCATGTGAGGCAATATGCCCATACCATTTTTCTAACGACCGCCTAACGCACTGTACCACGTATTATGTTTTCAAGTGCTGCCATATGTCGCTGTCTTCTGACAAAAGCGTTAAGGTGCATGTTCAAAAGCAAATATGGAAATCGACATGTTGTGTTTTCTTGATGTTAAAATAATGTCTACCTTTGTGTCAATAAAGTCATCGTAACTAAATGTAGAGTGTTACCACTATGCATGTGTCATCATAATTAACTTGTAAATACATTACATATGGGTCATAATGTGCACGATTATTGGACGAAACCTACTGACCATAACAGCACTAGTGTGCCGAGACGCCTACCAGCTAAAGGGGCAATACGCCTATATAAGCGTTTTACCCCACAGCTGTTTTGGCACACGTGGCTATATATTATAATATATACAAATATGTTATAAAGTACGGAAACATATTGTATGATGATAATGACTATAATGATAACTACACAATTATCAGTACCAATCTCACTACTTCCATTTCCATATGCCACTTAAATCTATCTTAGGCTGACACTATGTGTGCAAGATTATATTTCTTTATCATATCGATTTTATTATTATGTGTTCTCATTTGCATAGATCAAAAATATAATGTTAGGCATCCCTATCGAAACAGTGTAATGACGAAAAAGTTTGCTGTTGGGGTGAAATGCCGTCCCTGGACGAATTGTCCCTTTTAGTGGACGTATTGCCCCAGCCACGGAGCAAAAAGTTTTTTTTACTTTTAAAGGTTTTTAAATGCATATATCGCACGCACACACACGCGCACGCACGCACGCACGCACGCACGCACACACGCACACACACACATCCACACGCATGCGCGCGTATACACACTCGCATCCACGCACCAACACACACCCACACCCTCACCCTCACCCACACCCACACCCACACCCACACACACACACACACACACACACACACACACACACACACACACACACACACACACACACACACACACACACACACACACACACACACACACACACACACACACACACACACACACACACACACACACACACACAACACACACACACACACACACACACACACACACACACACACACACACACACCCACCCACGCACCACACACGCACGCACGCACGCACGAACATATCCCCCCACATACACACAGTAACTCTTGTCGTAGAAACAATACGTCTATTGATGTTTCCGTTATACTTTCCCAAGGGGCAGCAGTTATTAAAACTACTATTTGTCTTTCATTATACAGGCAGGACCTTGTTATTAAACTCATGCTATCGCCAACTACGGCAACAGAGGAATGAAAAAACCCCACAGCAATCTCGCTTATCAGCTAGATCTACACGACTACCCCCGGTAACTCGTTAATAGGGTTACTAGTGACACTGCGGGGAGCGACTCGACGCCGCCTGGGTCATCTAGGCCAGCGGTTCAAATTTCCGGCTTTATACGTGCATGGTGACTCATGCATTCAACAGTAGTTTCACTTGCATGAAGATACAATCAACGTAGACGCATGACAGTTACACTGTATGTATTACACACACGAGTGAATCGCTAAATAGGCAACAACCTTCATTGGTGCGTCGACGTTGAATTAGGACACCGGCTGCTAACATGAACCGTGTATTGTGGATTGGGCTGAAGAATTTGTGTGGTGAAATGTAAGCCTATGATACCAACACCTCCATGTAAAGACTGCCCTGTGTCTAGGTATATATATATATATATATATATATATATATATATATATATATATATATATATATATATATATATAATAATCCTATGTGGTGATAATTCAAGTGGCGACATCTGGTGGATTAGGCCAGTAGTAATCACAGTAATACCCTAGCGGCGTCCGTAGTAATCAGCCTGAGTCTTTATAAATCCTGTTCAAACCAGTACTCGTCCCATTCGCCACTTTGAGTTCGAGAAGCAGCATCGTCATTTATTGCAGAGTTCAATTTAATTTATTCGGGTTTGCAAATTTATAGTTGTTTGCTGTTGGGAAATTTTGTATCCCACCCACCTCCCTGTTCCACACTGTATGTACTGTATGCATTATAGGTTCTTGACGCTTTTCCCTGTCTAGGTGCACGAGATTTTGGCCTCATTTTGTTTTCCTCTTATGGTGTACTCAGAGTTTTTAGTGCGGTAAATTTACGTTGGCAGTATTGCGTGTTGACCCCCACCAATTTGGTGTCAATCGTAAATAATGTGTAATTATATTGTTGGTGTTGGTTGTACATATGTATAATGCATGTAGGTGTTGATTTCCAATGCCTTTGAAGCCGGCATGTTTGCTGATACTATACTTATGTAACTGTTGTTGTTTATAATAATGTGTACATATTAAAGTCATTCAGTTGGCCAATTTCAATCAAACTTGGTCTTGCATTATTGCTTTGCATAGGAGGGTGTATGTGACGGCAGTTGCATATATATATATATATATATATATATATATATTATATATATATATATATATATATATATATATATATATATATATATTCATTATCAGAAACGTCGACGAAACGCTTTTGTAATAAACCATTACAAAAACATATAGCACAGCATTGTAATGGTGTTCACGGTAACCGCCTCGTTGACAGGTACCAAGGGAACCCGACTTTTACGTGTGTATCTTAAAAATTATGGAAGATACTGGCAAATAAAGGGTAATTTTGACCCATTTTGGGAAGTTTTTTCTGTAGTACTATTATACTAATAGTTTTTTTTTTTAAATGGTTATATCCGTGGTGTCTTCATGTTGGCCTGTGGAAAGGCTGGGGTCTTGGAAAATATAAATACGACCAGTCAATAGTATAGTATAGTATAGTATAGTATAGTATAGTATAGTATAGTATAGTATAGTATAGTATAGTATAGTATAGTATAGTATAGTATAGTATAGTATAGTATAGTATAGTATAGTATAGTATAGTATATAGTATAGTATAGTACAGTACAGTACAGTACAGTACAGTACAGTACAGTACAGTACAGTACAGTACAGTACAGTACAGTACAGTACAGTACAGTACAGTACAGTACAGTACAGTACAGTATAGTATTCTGTGCTGTGCTGTGCTGTGCTGTGCTGTGCTGTGCTGTGCTGTGCTGTGCTGTGCTGTGCTGTGCTGTGCTGTGCTGTGCAGTGCAGTGCAGTGCAGTGCAGTGCAGTGCAGTATACTATACTATACTATACTATACTATACTATACTATACTATACTATACTATACTATACTATACTATACTATACTATACTATACTATACTATACTATACTATACTATACTATACTATACTATTGTATACTATCGTATACTATTGTATTATATTGTATACTATTGTATACTATAAGATGTGTTATAGACACTGTACTATACTATAGTATACTATAGTATAGTACAGTGTCTATAGCACATCCGTTTAATTGGCTTAAGGAGCGACTTGCATCCGATGTTGCTAATGCGATGGAAATCTGAGTATCACATGCGTAAAGGTGGTGATCCAGATTATGGCACTGGATCACAGCGCTGGGTTGTTTAACGTAGAGGGTACAGAGTAAATATCCAAGCACAGAACCCAGGGGAATGTCACGGACTGTCAATCGAGGGGACGGTGGTTCAACCCCACCTACCGCCGTTTCGAAACTTAGGCAATTTCTTCACCCCACATTTGCCTGTGTCTTTCGGAAGAGACACTAAAAGCCGGTGGTCCCTTCTGTCTGGGTAAAGTAAAATATCCCACACAGGGGGTAAATGTGTAACCTGTAGTAGACTCACACATTCTAGAGAAGAACAACTCTTGCGTTAGCCCAAGTTTGGGCTGTTTGGAGGTAATCACCTGAGACCTGAGATATGCCGCACCAGACTGATAAATATTCGCTAAGCGTATTGTGATCTATAGTAGCAAAGTCGGCAGATAAATTAGATAAAATATAAATTTAATTTCGCAATCGCATAAATCATACTAACACACATAATCAGCAAATGTAACAATAAATTATATAAAGCTGACAGCGAAGCCATGTAAATTTAGATAATGATATTACAATAAGACGAATACTTTACACACAACCTGGCCGCTGTCAACCCACCAGTAGAGCTGCGCAAACAATGTAATAATAATTTAACGTATAGCCGACGGATTACATGTCTACAGTAGACCCGATTTGAGACATTTAACAACAGTAATATGTGTATACATAACTAATATTGCAGATATATGGTTACGCCAACACCATTGATAACTGTGTTTCATAGAATGTTTTTCATAATGGAATTATACATTCATACCCACTTACCACAAGTGATTTTAATGATAATGCAAAACGTATTAGGCTATGTGATTGCTGAATGCAAATTGGAATTGCATTCTAAATCTCAGGACCTATACATAACAAACTGTTTGACAAGTTGACAGTATATGTACTAAAATGACGCATTTGTGGTATTAGCCTGGTTTCATAGATGTGTATATCAGGGATAAATGTGAACATATCAGATAACGAATGTGTTAAACCCCCAAGAACATAATAATACATAAACATTCCAACTTCAAGTTCAAATAAACGTCTCGTTCTTTTTCTTAAGTCAGCTCGTTTTATTTGTGTATCAGGCAACTCAACGGCGTATTATAGCGGACGAATTGGGCGGATGGCTCGATGATAACAATTACTACTAGGCAACAACTTACTATGTTCTACAACAATTAAACACAACCTCCTGAACATTATCACAATACTTCACAGTCCCATGCCCGGGTAGACGAAACAGTGACCCCAACAAAAACAACAGAATACATGTCCGCATAAATAAATATATCTCATTCTGTCCCGGAACAATATCAGGTTAAAATCATCCTTTTCCTAATCTCAGTCTACCTTCATTATACCAATTCAAACACTCTGTGAAGCGCCGCCCACTTTGTCGCTCTGGTTCTGTCTCTCAATAAATTTTAAATAGCACCATTCTAGTTTGCACAAGTGTTATATTAAAAACCAAACCTCGCTGATGGACTCGCTGCACCGGTGACAGCCTAGGCATGGGGAGTAGGGCATGTACACGGAAGACATCTATATCATACTGATGATAGTAAGAATACATAACATTGCATAGACAATTTGACGTGGTTATGTTTGGTGATGTCACAACCTATTATTTCCGTGCCGTAATATGTATATAATCTACAGCCTCTTATTCCCGGATTTTAAGATTTTCATAGGTAGGTGACCATTTTAAAGACGCTGCCGAGACGTTCTATAAAAAAGCGGACAGAACCACATTAAACGTTCGTTCATTGATGTCATAATGATGCCTTGTATCCACACTGTGATCTGCTGTTCGCTCGTCCTCCTGACATCCACCGCATTTGCACGGCGTCGTGCCGGGTAAGTTCACGTGCTTTACGCACTGACGCTTCCGTCTGCAACATTTCGTGCAACTTGGTGATCGCCCGACCAGTTAGGCCTGCACTTAATGACCGTGTACTCACGTATTAGTACCACATTCATTTCAGCTGAAAGCCCTGGGCTCCCGGGCTAAATACATAACTTCACGTAACGAATGCATGCGTGACAAACAATTGCAGTGTGGAATTATTTGTACATATTTAACATCAAACAGCATTTAAAATATATATTTTATACTACAATACTGACAATATTTGTCATACACCATTGGATCTACCACAAACGTGCGGGACAAAACAGGCTACTTCTCGGCGACCAACTCGAAATGGCATGGGAACCCATTTTTATTTGCATCCCAGGGAATAAGAAGAGCTGATATATGTATATTTAGCTACCTGACAGACACTTCTCTCTCTCTCCTCTGTCTCTCTCATTCTCTCTCTCTTTCTCTACCCCCACCACTCTCTGTCTCTGTCTCTGTCTCTGTCTCTGTCTCTGTCTCTGTCTCTGTCTCTGTCTCTGTCTCTGTCTCTGTCTCTGTCTCTGTCTCTGTCTCTGTCTCTGTCTCTGTCCCTGTCCCTGTCCCTGTCCCTGTCCCTGTCCCTGTCCCTGTCCCTGTCCCTGTCCCTGTCCCTGTCCCTGTCCCTGTCCCTGTCCCTGTCTCTGTCTCTGTCTCTGTCTCGTCTCTGTCTCTCTCTGTCTCTCTCTGTCTCTCTCTGTCTCTCTCTGTCTCTCTCTGTCTCTCTCTGTTCTCTCTGTCTCTCTGTCTCTCTCTCTGTCTCTCTGTCTCTCTGTCTCTCTGTCTCTCTGTCTCTCTGTCTCTCTGTCTCTCTGTCTCTCTGTCTCTCTGTCTCTCTCTCTCTCTCTCTCTCTCTCTCTCTCTCTCTCTCTCTCTCTCTCTCTCTCTCTCTCTCTCTCTCTCTCTCTCTCTCTCTCTCTCTCTCTCTCTTCTCTCTCTCGCCCCTCTCTCTGTCTCTCTGTCTCTCTGTTTGTCTGTCTGTCTGTCTGTCTGTCTGTCTGTCTGTCTGTCTGTCTGTCTGTCTGTCTGTCTGTCTGTCTGTCTGTCTGTCTGTCTGTCTCTCTCTCTCTCTCTCTCTCTCTCTCTCTCTCTCTCTCTCTCTCTCTTTTCTCTCTCTCTCTCCCCTCTCTCCTCTCTCTCTCTCTCTCTCTCTCTCTCTCTCTCTCTCTCTCTCTCTCCGTCTCTCTCTCTCTCTCTCTCTCCGTCTCTCTCTCTCTCCCCCCTCTCTCTCTCTCTCTCTCCCTCTACCTCCCAAATGCATTCAGACTGGACTGAACCTAGTCATAGTCATGGCACTTCAATTTCGTCTGACATTCTCGCATAAATCCTAACCACGACTTACTCCGTTAGGTCCAAAGTACAACTGACAATTGACTAGCGATAGTCTACACTTTCTTGGCACACGGCAGCTGATCACGAGTGACTGCAGTACGCTGATAAAGGAATATCCGCATTTCGGTTAAAAAAAACAGCATATCGACCATTAGATCCGGCATTTATTCGAGTAACGGCCGGAGGCCTGGCAACAAGTTAAATTTTCTGATACTCACCAATTGTTGCACGAGTTATGTTGTGTTACGTATATACGAAAATAATACCACGATCAACCACTGGTTTATATTTTCGTTATACGATCTACAAGAAAGGAGCATGGAACGAAACTGCCCTTGGATGTTCCTTGCCGCAGTGGTGGCTGCAGCGGTGATGGTCGTGGTAGGTCGCTTTTATCTTTAACAACTGTTGTAAACTTACATACTCACTGTCAGTCAGTCAGTCAGCCAGTCAGTCAGTCAGCCAGCCAGCCAGTCAGCCAGTCAGCCAGTCAGCCAGTCAGTCAGTCAGCAGTCAGTCAGTCAGTCAGTCAGTCAGTCAGTCAGTCAGTCAGTCAGTCAGTCAGTCAGTCAGTCAGTCAGTCAGTCAGTCAGTCAGTCAGTCAGTCAGTCAGTCAGTCAGTCAGTCAGTCAGTCAGTCAGTCAGTCAGTCAGTCAGTCAGTCAGTCAGTCAGTCAGTCAGTCAGCCAGCCAGCCAGCCAGCCAGCCAGCCAGCCAGCCAGCCAGCCAGCCAGCCAGCCAGCCAGCCAGCCAGCCAGCCAGCCAGCCAGCCAGCCAGCCAGCCAGCCAGCCAGCCAGCCAGCCAGCCAGCCAGCCAGCATGCATGCATGCATGCATGCATGCATGCATGCATGCATGCATGCATGCATGCATGTATGTATGTATGTATGTGTGTGTGTCTCTATCTCTCTCTCTCCCGCTCTCTTTCCCCCCACGCAAGCACGCACGCTAACACACACACACGCACGCACACACACGCGCACACACGCACACACACACCAGTCATCCAGTCATATGTATTCATGAAACAACGTGTACTATAATTGTTTGACAACACATTATAGCTACAGTATTGCAGATACGCCGATGCAACAAGCAGATATTAATTTATACAAATTATGTTACGCTTATAACAAAACGACACAATTTGTCACGCTATTTATCGACTTCTCAATAAACTTGGTAATGTTTTTTTTTCAGGATGGCAGACATACCGGTATGTTGATATGGATTTATTTATTAGAGATGCATCTATTACATAACGCGGCCTAACAATAATATTTTACCGAACCACCGAACCACTGGCACATATCGCACTCTGTATGATATCTGCATTGTTAGCCAAAGAGAGGTCAAATTTGTATTTAAGATTGCCACCTTGGGAATCAACAGTAGATGGCAGGTGGACAAGGAAGCCCTTTGGCTTATCGAGTGTCCAACCTACCTACCTCAGTATATCCCGCCCTTCTCAGGTATATGTCGATTTTATTTTCAAACATATTAACACTACTAGCACCTACACAATGAGCTGTTAATGTAGTGGACCCTATGTGATTGTTTCTCATACTGGAAGTCACGAGTCAGCGGTGTCGCCTGGCAATTTCAAACTATTTATGTCACAGGTCGCTTACATTAAAACGTGCAGGTGGACAAGCTCGTGGCTTAAGTCGTTAAAGGTGATGTCGTAACACATACCGTGGTATATAACTTGTCAATGTACAACAGCGATAATACCTTTGGTCGATGTACCCTGGAAGGGTGATCTTTTCGCAGTTCATGTCACTAGTCATCGCCGCTAGTCATCGCCACTAGTCATCGCCGCTAGTCATCGCCGCTAGTCATCGCCACTAGTCATCGCCACTAGTCATCGCCGCTAGTCATCGCCGCTAGTCATCGCCGCTAGTCATCGCCGCTAGTCATCGCCGCTAGTCATCGCCGCTAGTCATCGTCGCTAGTCATCGACGCTAGTCATCGCCGCTAGTCATCGCCGCTAGTCATCGCCACTAGTCATCGCCACTAGTCATCGCCGCTAGTCATCGCCGCTAGTCATCGCCGCTAGTCATCGCCGCTAGTCATCGCTGCTAGTCATCGCCACTAGTCATCGCTGCTAGTCATCGCCACAAGTCATCGCCGCTATTCATCGCCACTAGTCATCGCTGCTAGTCATCGCCACTAGTCATCGCCGCTAGTCATCGCCACTAGTCATCGCCACTAGTCATCGCCGCTAGTCATCGCCACTAGTCATCGCCACTAGTCATCGCCACTAGTCATCGCCGCTAGTCATCGCCGCTAGTCATCGCCGCTAGTCATCGCTGCTAGTCATCGCCACTAGTCATCGCTGCTAGTCATCGCCACAAGTCATCGCCGCTATTCATCGCCACTAGTCATCGCTGCTAGTCATCGCCACTAGTCATCGCTGCTAGTCATCGCCACTAGTCATCGCCACTAGTCATCGCCGCTAGTCATCGCCACTAGTCATCGCCGCTAGTCATCGCCACTAGTCACCTCTGCTAATCATCGCCAATAGTCATCGCCACTAGTCATCGCCATTAGTCATCGCCACTAGTCATCGCCACTAGTCATCGCTGCTAGTCATCGCCACTAGTCATCGCCACAAGTCATCGCCGCTAGTCATCGCCGCTATTCATCGCCACTAGTCATCGCCGTTATTCATCGCCACTAGTCATCGCTGCTAGTCATCGCCACTAGTCATCGCTGCTAGTCATCGCCACTAGTCATCGCCACTAGTCATCGCCGCTAGTCATCGCCACTAGTCATCGCCGCTAGTCATCGCCACTAGTCACCTCTGCTAATCATCGCCAATAGTCATCGCCACTAGTCATCGCCATTAGTCATCGCCACTAGTCATCGCCACTAGTCATCGCTGCTAGTCATCGCCACTAGTCATCGCCACAAGTCATCGCCGCTAGTCATCGCTGCTAGTCATCGCCACTAGTCATCGCCGCTAGTCATCGCCACTAGTCATCGCTGCTAGTCATCGCCACTAGTCATCGCCACTAGTCATCGCCACTAGTCATCGCTGCTAATCATCGCCAATAGTCATCGCCACTAGTCATCGCCACTAGTCACCTCTGCTAATCATCGCCAATAGTCATCGCCACTAGTCATCGCCACTAGTCATCGCCACTAGTCATCTCTGCTAGTCATCGCCAATAGTCATCGCCAATAGTCATCGCCACTAATCATCGCTGCTAGTCATCGCCACTAGTGTCATCGCCGCTAGTGTCATCGCCGCTAGTTATCGCCGCTAGTCATATGGTGGCAAAGCATCGGAGAAACATCCACCCAGGAAGGACACAAACTGTACTTCAGTGGCCGAGACGACAAACATGAACAAGGAGTCGGGTTCCTCATTCACAAAAACACTGTGAACTGCGTCATGGGTTGTTGGCCAATTTCCAGCCGACTTATCACCATCCGCCTGAGGGCAACGCCATTCAACATCACCATCATACAGGCGTATGCCCCAACATCAGACTATGACGATGACGATGTAGAAGACTTCTACGAACAACTGCAGGAAGTCCTTGACCAAACTCCAAAGAAAGATATCCTAGTGGTGCAAGGCGACTGGAACGCCAAGATAGGAGAAGATGCTTATGAGAACTGGATAGGCACATGTGGAAGATACTGCAACACCAAATCAAATGAGAGAGGCCTAAGGCTCCTGGAATTAGCCAGCTACAACAACCGTATGCTGGCGAACACCTTTGGCCCACACAAAGCATCCAGAAGAGCCACGTGGCACAGCCCAAGTGGAAAGTAACACAACCAGATAGACTACATCATGGTAAGGAAGCGCTTCCGGTCCAGTGTGAACATTGCCAAGACACGGAGCTTTCCTGGAGCCGACGTTGGAAGCGACCATGAACTCGTCATGATGACCTTCAAGCTACATCTGAAGAGGGTCAAGAAACTCGGCCACGCCAGGATCAAATTTGACCTGGAGAAGCTGAAGTAGCAGAAGCCTTCCACGCAATGATAGGAGGGAAATTTGCAGCGCTCACCATTCTGGATGCTGACGGCATAGACATGGACACGTTGATCAACACCTTCAACACAGCAGTGACCAACACCGCCAGTGAGATCCTTGGCAAACATCGCCCAGTCAAGAAGCCCTGGGTCACAGCTGACTTACTTGATCTGTGCGACAAACGAAGGGAGTTGACGAAGAAGAAGAAAGATGCGGAAGGACTAAGGCAGTACAGGGCAGCCAACCAAGAAATCAAGAAAGGCATGAAAAAGGAAAAGATGAACTGGATTGAAGAGCAGTGCCAGAACATCGAAGATAGCATGAAGAAGAATAAGAGCAAGAAAACTTACCAGCTGGTGAAAGGCCTGACCAGCACAAAGCAAGGACGAACCACCATCATATAGGACAAGGATTTAAAATGTCTGACTGAAGAACAGGACTTCCTAAAGAGGTGGTCCGAGTACTGCTCCGAGCTGTAAAACTACAGAGCCACAGGAGACCCAGAAGTACTGAACGTCCCTCCAGCAACTGACAACGACAACTACCCCATCCTTCGCGAAGAAGTGGAAGCAGCGGTGAAATCGCTCAAGAAGGGGAAGTCAGCAGGAGCGGACAACGTCCCAGCGGAGATGGTGCAGGCAGGTGGAGAAGTCATGATAAGTGCCCTACTGACTATCTGCAACAAGATCTGGCAGACAGGGGAGTGGCCCACGCCGTGGACCCAATCTCTCATCATCACCCTCCCCAAGAAAGGCAACCTACAGCTATGCCAGAACTATCGTACCGATAACGACTGAAGCCGGAAGCGGAAAAGATCATCGCTGAGGAACAAGCATGCTTCAGACCAGGACGCAGCACAACAGAGCAGATCTGCAACCTTAGGATATTGTGCGAGAAGTACCTCCAACACCAGCAAGACCTCTATCACGTCTTCATTGACTTCAAGAAGGCGTTCGACAGGGTATGACATGCAGCACTATGGGCCACCATGAGGCATTTCAACATCAACGCCATCCTGAACAGAATGATACAGAACCTCTATGAGAAGGTCACCAGCGCAGTCTACCTTAACAACAGCATAGGAGACTGGTTCAGAACCACCGTCGGAGTAAGACAAGACTGTGTGCTCTCCCCCACCCTCTTCAACATCTTCTTGGAGAGAATTATGACTGACTGAATGACCGTGAAGGGACAGTCAGCACTGGTGGCAGGAATATTACAAACTTGCGTTTTGCCGACGACATAGACGGCCTGGCAGGAAGGGAAGAGGAGCTAGCTGACTTGGTGGAGCGCCATGACAAGACTTCTACAGCCTTCGGCATGCAGAATCAATGCAGAAAAGACCAAACTGATGACCAACAACACCAATGGCTTCAGCACTGACATCAGGCACATAACAAGATCTTCGGGCACATAACAAGATCTTCAGGGCTTGCCAAGACAATCCTGCAGGGCACAGGTCAAGGAGGGCGAAGAAGAGGCAGACAGAAAAAGAGATTGGAGGATAACATCCCGGAATGGACGGGGATGACACTGGGTGCCGCCATAAGGAAGACTGAGAGGCGAGAGGAATGGAGGGAGGTGGTTGCTAAGTCATCTGTAGCGCCCCAACGTTCCACTAAGACTAGGCAAGGCAAGGCAAAGTCATTGCCCCTACTCATCGCCGCTAGTCATCGCAACTAGTCATCGCTGCTAGTCATCGCTGCTAGTCATCGCTGCTAGTCATCGCAACTAGTCATCGCTGCTAGTCATCGCTGATAGTCACCGCCACTGGACATCGCCACTAGTTATCGCCGCTAGTCATCGCCACTAATCACCGCTGCTAGTCATCGCCGCTAGTCATCGCCACAAATCACCGCTGCTAGTCATCGCTGCTAGTCATCGCTGCTAGTCATCGCCACTAGTCATCGCCGCTAGTCATCGCCACTAGTCATCGCCGCTAGTCATCGCTGCTAGTCATCGCCGCTAGTCATCGCCACTAGTCATCGCCACTAGTCATCGCAACTAGTCATCGCTGCTAGTCATCGCAGCTAGTCATCGCCGCTAGTCATCGCTGCTAGTCATCGCCGCTAGTCATCGCCACTAGTCATCGCTGCTAGTCATTGCTACTAAACATCGCTGCTAGTCATCGCAGCTAGTCATCGCCGCTAGTCATCGCTGCTAGTCATCGCCGCTAGTCATCGCTGCTAGTCATCGCCGCTAGTCATCGCCACTAGTCATCGCAACTAGTCATCGCTGCTAGTCATCACCGCTAGTCATCGTCACTAGTCATCGCAGCTAGTCATCGCTGCTAGTCATCACCGCTAGTCATCGCTGCTAGTCATCGCCGCTTGTCATCGCTGCTAGTCATCGCCGCTAGTCATCGCCACTAGTCATCGCTGCTAGTCATCGCCACTAGTCATCGCCGCTAGTCATCGCCACTAGTCATCGCCGCTAGTCATCGCTGCTAGTCATCGCCGCTAGTCATCGCCACTAGTCATCGCAACTAGTCATCGCTGCTAGTCATCGCCGCTAGTCATCGCCACTAGTCATCGCCACTAGTCATCGCAACTAGTCATCGCTGCTAGTCATCGCAGCTAGTCATCGCCGCTAGTCATCGCTGCTAGTCATCGCCGCTAGTCATCGCCACTAGTCATCGCTGCTAGTCATTGCTACTAATCATCGCTGCTAGTCATCGCCGCTAGTCATCGCTGCTAGTCATCGCCACTAGTCATCGCTGCTAGTCATCGCTGCTAGTCATCGCTACTAGTCATCGCTGCTAGTCATCGCTACTAGTCATCGCTGCTAGTCATCGCGCTAGTCATCGCTGCTAGTCATCGCTGCTAGTCATCGCCACTAGTCATCGCTGCTAGTCATTGCTACTAATCATCGCTGCTAGTCATCGCCGCTAGTCATCGCTGCTAGTCATCGCCACTAGTCATCGCTGCTAGTCATTGCTACTAATCATCGCTGCTAGTCATCGCTGCTAGTCATTGCTACTAATCATCGCTGCTAGTCATCGCCACTAGTCATCGCCGCTAGTCATCGCTGCTAGTCATCGCTGCTAGTCATTGCTACTAATCATCGCTGCTAGTCATCGCCGCTAGTCATCGCTGCTAGTCATTGCTACTAGTCATCGCTGCTAGTCATCGCTGCTAGTCATCGCCTACTAGTCATCGCTGCTAGTCATCGCCACTAGTCATCGCTGCTAGTCATTGCGCTAGTCATCGCCACTAGTCATCGCTGCTAGTCATCGCCACTAGTCATCGCTGTTAGTCATTGCTACTAATCACCGCTGCTAGTCATCGCCGCTAGTCATCGCTGTAGTCATTGCTACTAATCACGCTGCTAGTCATCGCCGCTAGTCATCGCTGTTAGTCATCGCCACTAGTCATCGCTGCTAGTCATCGCCTGCTAGTCATCGCCACTAGTCATCGCTGCTAGTCATCGCCTACTAGTCACCGCTGCTAGTCATCGCCGCTAGTCATCGCTGCTAGTCATCGCTGCTAGTCATCGCCACTAGTCATCGCTGCTAGTCATTGCTACTAATCACCGCTGCTAGTCATCGCCGCTAGTCATCGCCGTTAGTCATCGCTGCTAGTCATCGCCACTAGTCATCGCTGCTAGTCATTGCTACTAATCCGCTGCTAGTCATCGCCACTAGTCATCGCTGCTAGTCATCGCTACTAGTCATCGCTGCTAGTCATCGCCTAGTCATCGCCGCTAGTCATCGCCACTAGTCATCGCCGCTAGTCATCGCTGCAGTGTCATCGCTGCTAGTCATCGCCTGCATCGCGCTAGTCATCGCACTAGTCATCGCCGCTAGTCATCGCTGCTAGTCATCGCCTAGTCATCGCCGCTAGTCATCGCCACTAGTCATCGCCGCTAGTCATCGCTGCTAGTCATCGCAGCGCACACACACGCACACGCACACGCACACGCACACGCACACGCACACGCACACGCACACGCACACGCACACGCACACGCACACGCACACGCACACGCACACGCACACGCACACGCACACGCACACGCACAGTCGCACACAAACACTTTCTCCCATAAACAAATATTTGCATACCTTGCTCTGATTTCCCGACATTCTGTTTTAAGAACTGGAAAAACGATATCGTTAGATGCACAATAGTTAAACTATAAAGTTGGTGGTATTTGTTCATTGACTAGTTTTAAGAGTAAGTCAATTATATCCGTCATGAATGGATAACTGGTGCCCTGTTCGTGGATGTTAGTGACGGTTCAAAGCATCCTAAATAAGTCATTTACTCGAATGTCTAGTCCAGCCGGTAATAAATCCAGGTAAATATTTTGAATTGTGTCGCTACACGATGGAGGTACGAGTGATCCTTTAATAGAATACCTGCACCTAGTTAAAATTGTATATAATCGTCATATGTTACAGTATTTTTTTAACAAGGGCAAGCTTTTGTTTGTAGTTGACTGTGAGCAAGGAGAGATTGACGATGGAGAGAAGTGTACGAAGTGTCCACGTGGAACGTATCAGCCAGACCGCGGGAAGACAGCCTGCATTGATTGTCCGCTCAACCACACTACCCAGGAAGTTGGTTCTACGAAAGCTTATGATTGTAATGGTACGTTGTAGTCGTTAGTGTTCGGCCCAATGTGGACATTTAACTTGCAGTTATTTACGCTTCATTTGCATAATGATAATAACATGGATGTACGATATTTAGTCAATAAAGTATGTACTGTTGGTACTTGTACACTGGCTATTGTATTGTACGTATACCCTTCACGATTATATAAATAGTTACATGCTCGTTGACACCAGTGAAGGATCGTGTGTGTGTGTGTGTGCGTGTGTGTGTGTGTGTGTGTGTGTGTGTGTGTGTGTGTGTGTGTGTGTGTGTGTGTGTGTGTGTGTGTGTGTGTGTGTGTGTGTGTGTGTGTGTGTGTGTGTGTGTGTGTGTGTGTGTGTGTGGTGGTGTGTGTGTGTGTGTGTGTGTGTGTGTGTGTGTGTGTGTGTGTGTGTGTGTGTGTGTGTGTGTGTGTGTGTGTGTGTGTTGTGTGTGTGTGTGTGTGTGTGTGTGTGTTGTGTGTATGTGTTTGTGTGTGTTGGTGTGTGCCTAAGTGTAAGTACATGTGATAAGAAAAGCCGAGTTATATATTATGTCGGTTTGTTTCTATATTCTACATACATTGTTTAAATACATTGTGTGTGAACTACGATTACGTAGGCAAACTCTTAACCAACATAAATTGTAATTCACATTATATGAACAAAACGACACATATTGGACATTAAGGAGATGTAGTTCCCACGAAATGTGGCCAACATTGGCAGACATGTGTGCAGGCGAACCCTCGTCGAGGCTTACAGCCAATATACCTTGAATGGAATGTGTGCCTACCACCATAATGATACATTTGCTGCGAATTGCTGTGTTTGTTATAGCAGCACAGCTGATGGCTGTTCCACACGCTGGATACATCGTGGGGGCCAGTATCGCGGGTGTCCTGCTGCTTCTTATGGTCTTGGCGGTGGTCGTTATCGGCTACAGACGAAAGAACAACCGTTGCAGGTGGATCATAATACATTCTCTTTGTCGAAAGGTTTAAACAATTTCAAGCCCGCCAAACCGCATGGCGGCAGCATTAATATAAATAAAGTGTATTTTAATTTGTAATGTAATTTATTAATGATCGTATGCGTTCATTTCAGATACACGTTTTATGTACGACATAACTATCGAAATCGATGTTAGCGAAACATCATACTGTATATCAACATGTGCGCAGTGGCAGATAGCGGCGTGTAGAACAAAGTCCTGTTTGGCAACACTTGTCTTCTAATGCTGTAGAAAACACGAGTAACCGGAAATTGCGGCCCGGTGCAGAACAGGACAAAGTGTACTAGCGAGGTGTTCATGTGTGTTGTAACGTACAAAGTGTACTAGCGAGGTGTTCATGTGTGGTGTAACGTGACAAAGTGTACTAGCGAGGTGTTCATGTGTGTTGTAACGTGACAAAGTGTACTAGCGAGGTGTTCATGTGTGTTGTAACGTGACAAAGTGTACTAGCGAGGTGTTCATGTGTGTTGTAACGTACAAAGTGTACTAGCGAGGTGTTAATGTGTGTTATAACGTGACAAAGTGTACTAGCGAGGTGTTCATGTGTGTTGTAACGTGACAAAGTGTACTAGCGAGGTGTTCATGTGTGTTGTAACGTGACAAAGTGTACTAGCGAGGTGTTTATGTGTGTTGTAACATGACAAAGTGTACTAGCGAGGTGTTCGTGTGTGTTGTAACGTGACAAAGTGTACTAGCGAGGTGTTCATGTGTGTTATAACGTGACAAAGTGTACTAGCGAGGTGTTCATGTGTGTTGTACCATGACAAAGTGTACTAGCGAGGTGTTAATGTGTGTTATAACGTGACAAAGTGTACTAGCGAGGTGTTCATGTGTGTTGTAACGTGACAAAGTGTACTAGCGAGGTGTTCATGTGTGTTGTAACATGACAAAGTGTACTAGCGAGGTGTTCGTGTGTGGTGTAACGTGACAAAGTGTACTAGCGAGGTGTTCATGTGTGTTGTAACGTGACAAAGTGTACTAGCGAGGTGTTCGTGTGTGGTGTAACGTGACAAGGTGTACTAATGAGGTGTTCATATGTGTTGTAACGTACAAAGTGTACTAGCGAGGTGTTCATGTGTGTTATAACGTGACAAAGTGTACTAGCGAGGTGTTCATGTGTGTTGTAACGTGACAAAGTGTACTAGCGAGGTGTTCATGTGTGTTGTAACGTGACAAAGTGTACTAGCGAGGTGTTCATGTGTGTTGTAACGTACAAAGTGTACTAGCGAGGTGTTAATGTGTGTTGTAACGTGACAAAGTGTACTAGCGAGGTATTCATGTTTGTTGTAACGTGACAAAGTGTACTAGCGAGGTGGTCATATAAGTTGTAACAGGACAGAGTGTACTAGCGGGGTGTTCATGTGTGGTGTAACGTGATTTCTAGTAGAGATCCTGAACGACAACGGTATATCGGCTTATATATATAGTTAGTTTTATTTCTGCTTAATATGTATTTAACACCACACGTACACCAGAGATCTTTGTTGGCTACACATAATGACATGCTTATATATATATAAGTTCCTATACCTATACAACTACAAACATTGTTGAACTACATCGGACTTACAACTATTATTAAACCTGGAGAACACACATTGCTATGCTGTTGGATTTACACAACGCATGATAATAAATGTGTTATATATGTAATATCGCTATGACGAACTTGTCAAACAATGTTATTATGTATTAGCGAATTATGGTGCGTTGTTGCGCTTGTTAATGCTATCCAGTAGTTAATTATGTTTCATTTGTTGACGAAAAAAACGCTATAATTAAAGTATATCATTATAATTTGCGGTTTCAGAGATTTGTGGTTAATCATAAGAGTGACGTACGTCACTTGACGTATGCATGGAGAGGCACATGTTTTACAACATGAATTGTTTATATCTGCAGAAAGCAAACACCTTATACTATATGCATATATAAACATCATCCAGATAAAATGTAACGCCCGGATAACAGTAAATGCGACAATCGTAGGTGGTGCTAAATATACATTCCCTAGCAACCCCCATGCGCAGAAACCTCACCCGAATAGTATTTAAAGCCCGGAAAAATGTAATCGCGATGGGGTGGGGGGAGCCATCCCGAAATCGTTGATTATAGAATGGCCGGATGTGGTTGGTTCCCCCACCTTTGCTGTTCTTAGTTTATATTGTTATTAATTAGGATCAGTATATGATTATTGTAATGTTTTTCTGCATATTATATGCAAAGCTAATAACTTCGGCTTTATATATAAAGCTCTTATACAAACATATAGTCGCCTTGTGTTATTCAGCAAACTAGCCACGATTCCTGTTCTCCTTAGTATGTAGGATCGTCCCACATAAAACCACCATTTGAACAAAGTTAAAATGTTATTTATGTGGGCGATGCTGCAACCTATTTTCATACTATAGGGTAACCCGACCTGACCACGTGACTAGCGTGTCCGACTACAAGTTTCAGCCTCTTTTTCATTCGAGCACTGCTGGAGAAGGTAGCCTTTTCTATGCTATTACAGTTGTAACATTGTGTTTTTCCCACCCTCCTACTCCCTATTCCGAAATATCATCTGTTATTGCGATTTTGATGGTCAGGTCGGTTTGCTGTTTATATTATATTATAATGGCTATTAGTTACTTTATATTTGCTCCATGTGTTTCACTCTGTTTCAAGTGAGATTGGCAACGTAATTTCTCTATGTACATGATGGGGTTTTAGGGCGGAGGTGATTACCTTGCGCTTTCCCCATTATAGAGAGTCTCTATACAGTGACCTATTGTCATTATTGAGTCGGTGGATCCTTCCACCTGCCTTCCACCTTTGCTGTTCTTAGTTTATACTGAACATGGTGACTGCCGAATTAACAAAAATTAATTTATGTACGTTAAGCACTTATTGATGCGCTTCCTTTCTTGCAATTATTATTAATAAACATAACAAAACCTTACAATCGGCGTTAATTGTAATTATTCATAAACAGTGTTTTCTTAAAGGGAAACAAAAGTCAATGTTTTGAGCCTATGGGGTTAACAGAGTTAATAAAAAGTAACAAATTCCAACAACTTTCACATTTTTAACGTCAGTGGTTCACCAGGGAAAACATGTAGAACATATAGCCACATAAAGTCTATAGACTACGCCATTTTAGAAACAAAATGACGTAGTTAAGTCGTCTTGGACGGCGTGAACTGTGCATGCGTATTATTATCTGTTACTTTCTGACCTAACCACGAAAACGACCGCCAACAGCCGCCAAACTTCTCCTCACATTTCTTACATATATATATATATATCGACAGGCGGCACCGTGAGGTATTACTTTTCCAAAATGCAGATAGAAGCTGGATTTTGATTGGTTGTATCGCACAAGATGGCCCTGTTCATGCTGTCGATGATTTAGCCAGATTTACCCACTTTAACACCACTTTCTGGGGAAACTACTCGTTTAGCCTCAGCTTTTGCCTTTACCTTGTGTAGTTTGGAGTATGTGGCGTATGTACTGCTACTGCTACTGCTACTGCTACTGCTACTGCTACTGCTACTGCTACTGCTACTGCTACTGCTACTGCTACTGCTACTGCTACTGCTACTGCTACTGCTACTGCTACTGCTACTGCTACTGCTACTGCTACTGCTACTGCTACTACTACTATTACCACCACCACCACCACCACCACCACCACTACGCCCTTAACGAGCATATGACATGCGTGCCTTAGCATGCTTCCGGTTCCTCTAATATCAAGGGTCATTTACATAAAGCTAACATGGGAACTGTATGTAACGGTATATTTGTAACAGCTTGCGCGACCCCTAGCGATCATGACCGGAATTCAGCGAGCCTACAAAGTATATCCGTTTGCGATCAGCTTGACCTTCGAGGGTTACGGGGAAGAATGGGGTGCGGTCACACTGGATGTCCAGCCACGGGATTGCCCACGTGTCTGTTATCGCATGTTACGTAGGCATTCACCAGGTCGGAGACAACGAAATGTACCCGTTTAACCACACGTAACTTGCTTACAGAGTACATTTATCTAGACATAACATAGACGTCAAACATACAGCGACATTTATAGATAGATACATGTAGTTTGTAGGCAAATTACGAGCTGTTAAAAGGGTCAATTTCGACCTATCAGATCTAGTAATTGCCTACGTAACATGCAGTAAGAGACACATTGCATGGGAACGTAACGTAGCCACCTAGTGGGACCATACCCCATTCCAGCTCGTAAAAGATAAAGTGTGTGTGTGTGTGTGTGTGTGTGTGTGTGTGTGTGTGTGCGTGCGTGCGTGCGTGCATGCGTGCGCGCATGCGTGCGTGCATATCAGTCACACGCGCGTTATCCCCATTGTAGTTAGACGTATCTGTCATGATGTTTCTGCGAAATCTTTGTCACAGTAAGACAAAGGAAACCGACACTTTGTTTAGCGTTTAAACCAGTTAGGAAATAACGCTCCAAGCCAGACAGTAAAAAGTAAGTTAATGTATTCCCTGTTGTGATTCATCGTCAAGTGTACCAGCGGCTGTCTTTCTTCACAACACGTAGACTGAGACGTGTTGTTGCATCACTTTTTTGTCACCAATCGTTGGCCTCTGGCCAACATCCTTTGGACACCGAGTCACTGTGAGCAGAGAAACGGGGACGACCACCCACTTCGCAAGCACGTCACGTGACAACGTGACAACGTGGTTATTTCACCGGTGCATGCAAATGAACAAGGGGTCTACGCGTGATATACTCTGCTGTGTACAGTTGATATCGCGATTTACCTATACGTTACAATAACAGATACGTACCTGGTCGCCGTTACGCATTGCCTTTACCAAGAGTGTAGATGTCGTTACGCATGCGAATTATTACTATTGCAGTTTGACGTCCCGTAGAGCAAACATTGCAGCATACATTTGTAATTTTTCACAAATTTCCCTTATGTTTTTGTAATAAAGAAAACTTCTTGATATAAGAAATTTTATAAAATAAATAACAAAACGTGTTTGGTATCCATTTTCTTGATAATTGCGCCATGCCATCTGTTCCATTCAAGAAAATACACGTTTTATAGTATTTATTTAATAAGCAAGTCGAAGGCAAATAATTTAAACATAAATTATTGTGTTCGCACTTTGAACGTTGTATACACAACTTAGTCCATTTTAAATATAACATTCAAATACAAGAATGCCGACATTGGCTGGAATTGACCATCATTACACAGAGGCACTCTTTGTTTAACCACCAAAATTCATTTGGTTTGTTCCCACGCACGTGGACGAAGTGCAGCTGACTCAGTAAACGCAATTATTGTCATTT
>JAODUO010000241.1:272500-280000 GCA_025642075.2 Ridgeia piscesae | reverse complement strand
GATGAACGGTTGCGATGTTTCTAATAAACTGCTGCATGACATTGTGGAACAGTATCAATATGTGAGATCGGCGTTGTAAATAAGGCAACAGCGAATGGTATTACAACAGCATTTCCGCAGGTCGCATACCTACAAGTGCAGGTGTATGGACACGTTCACATGATTGTAATAATACTAATAATTCGCAAGAAACAATGCACGTACTACATCGTATGCAATTACATTGGAAATGAGCAATATGCGGAATTATCAAAGACATATACTACTTACGTCGGCTTCTCGTTTAAGTTGGCGATGTCTGTGTTCTTTGCCTATCTGCAACAGTCAAACTGAACATTGGTCGAGGCTAGCAGCTGTTTTATGCTTACCTGTGATGGATTAGGATCACCGACGTGCAAACAAATCCCGCCTTTGCAATGTGTATTGTATATCATATTACGCCTAGCCACGGGTAAACTATAGCACAAGTACATCAACTAACATAAGGATCACAAACAACAGTGCTTACGAAACAATCTTTGCATAATGTGTTCGTCTGGTACCCAAGTACTATGAATGCACACAAGTTTGTTGGCTATGATGATATCCTAATTTGCACAACTGTTGGCATTTACTTATCTAGGTTATTATAACGCTAACATCTATATTTTGTTGAATAAAAATTGTGAAAAACCTGCACATAGGCACCGATGAGGCGCCATGTTATAGACACAGTATCAAAAAACCCGCAAAGGTAGAAACTAAAAGCCTAACCTACTTGCATGAGGACTAGTACCCATAATACGTTACTCATACCCGATAAAATTCACTAGTACCTCGTGTGTGGTTATCATCGTTGAAGAATGAAGGTTAACATTATGTGAGCGCATATGACCACATTCAACATGTTCTCGACAGTACACTCATTGTGTGTTACCAAAGTGGAATATTATAATAACAATTCCGATACCCTGACAGCTGACATCATTGAATGTGTGTAATTTGGCTCGATGCATGCATAAACACGCTCGCCCATATAAGTATATCTTCTATTCCCTTCGATTCTGAAGTATATATATATATATATATATATATATATATATATATATATATATATATTTATATATACACTGTATATGTATGTATGTATGTATGTTGTATGTATGTATGTATGTATGTATGTATGTATGTATGTATGTATGTATGTATGTATGTATGTATGTAAGTATGTATGTATGTATGTATGTATGTATGTATGTATGTATGTATGTATGTATGTTTTGTATGTATGTATGTATGTATGTATGTATGTATGTATGTATGTATGTATGTATGTATGTATGTATGTATGTATGTATGTATTTGTATGTATGTATGTATGTATGTATGTATGTATGTATGTATGTATGTATGTATGTATGTATGTATGTATGTATGTATGTATGTATGTACGTATATATGTACGTATATATATATATATATATATATATATATTTTATAAACAGTCGGTATATTAGCAATACTATAGTGGCAGACATACGGAGATGGAACCTGAGTTATAATAAGTTATGTTGGCAATAACTACCAAGACTATTCATAAGCGTCCTATCGACACACCGTGTATAGTTCTCTGCCACTGGTTTACTCTCCCCATTAGCTGGTGTGTGCATATTGGATCAGGCGGTTTAACTGCCAAGGATATAATTCCTTAGCATGTTGTTGCAATGTATATTTACTGCTGTATTAAAGTGTTTAGTTTATGATAGCGCTATTAGCTTACATATGAGACACTTTGACGTGGCTGTCTTCCTACACGTTGTATAACCCATGGCACGTTTACAGTTGTTCCTGACTACAAGGTGTTTGCACTTGTCGAAAGAAGAGTAGTTATGAAACTGACTGTCATATTGCAGCTGCATCAAAAGTTAACAATCGTCAGAATGTGCATTGGGTTGTACGACTTAGTCCATAAAAGAGGTTTATATAAGATCAGTTAAGTTTCACAGTCATACGTCCGACTGTAAGGAGAATCGCCTACATATATTTTCGAAATGATGACCAGAGGCGGCTTAACCAGTAAGAATAATAAGCACTACCTAAGAACAGCCAGAGGTCCCTAAAATGCCCTGGCGTACTTATTGTCTCGGAAAACAACTATCAAGACATAATTCGACCGTTTTGTCTAATCCGGAAAAACCTCGATTCTGCGATATAACTATTACGTTTGCCCAAATTGCATACCTCAATGTGCCATTTCCACTTTGTCTTAGCGTCGTAACATCCTTTTTAGACCCAAAAGGATCGTGGTTTACAACGACATACGCTTGTTTATCGCTCACAGCTGTAACACGTACGCGGCCGCAGCGGCACAGGATGTTTTGCAACGGAATATTTTTGGGCTTCAAAAATGCGCCAAGACGTAATTTGTTGTTGTGTGACGGTACTAAAGCACTGAGGAATCGAATATAAACAAACCCAATACTAACCGCTAAATCGAGATTGGTGCGGACTCTTTGGTTGGCTACCCCGTTGGACCAATGAAATATATCAGACCGGTGGTAATCCTGATGTAGGTCAAAAGTGTTTTAATGTTAAAAAAATATTATGCAGGTTTTTATGTTAACGGTATTCCTTTGCTCCGACCATCCATCATTTTGTTACAGATTACCATATTCGACGCAATGGTGACCCGGCCGGTTTAACGCTATATATTGGAAGCGTCGTGTTACCAGTTAACTCCGTTATATATATATATATATATATATATATATAATATATATATATATATATATATATATATATATATATATATATATATATATATATATATATATATATATATATATATATATATATATATATATATATATATATATATATATATATATAGCTATATATATATATATATATATATATATATATATATATATATATATATATATATATATATATAGCTAAATGCTATTGGCGCACAGGGTGTGAAGTCCCAATATGGCTTGTTGTTCGTTATTTTACTAATTCGGTCTACGAATACATAAAAGATTGACTGATAGTTGCCGCAACATGCCCGCTTTCATGTGTTTTTGGTATATATTCTGCAGCACTAGGACGTGCTACGCTGCGCATGAAACATCGAAACACCAGTTGTGGTAGAGCGAAACCTGTTTCATGTGTCACCTTTTAGAAAATATACACGCAACTAATTGTAGCATTAAACACAGGAAGCATCGTGCAGTTGAATTAGCAATAGCTGTGCACTGTGTTTGACCGTGAAACGAAACTCTTCGCAGCTGCTTTGACCACGTCTTTTTGTATGGCGTATAATTATTGCCTTATAAAGCACAAACAGATTTGTTCAGTTTCTCTGTGAAACAATCAATGATGATTTATTCCCCAGAGGGCGCTACTCTGGCGATAAGTTTGCTTTATGTGTACGCGTGTGCGCGTATGCGCATTTGCGCGTGCGTACGTGCGCGCGTGTAGGCGTGTGCGCGTGTGCGCGTCTACGCCTGTTTGCACGTATGCGGTTACGATACGCATTTCTTACGATATGCTTTTCTTACGATACCGAAATAATAGATTTTGACATCTCAAAACGTAATGTTTTCTCTTTATCATCAATGTGACACAGATGTATTGTGTCTATACTCCATATAACCCCTTTTGTGGTAATGACTTGTGCAAACTAAAATCGTCCTACATACAATTCGTGCATATTTGAATAGACTCACAGCGGGAAAGGAAGCGGCGGTCATACCTTGTGTGAACTGATGTAGTGACGATAGACATATGATTGCGAAAGGAAGATGCCAACCTGATACAGTTAAAGGATAGAATGAGTATGCTTATGATGTATTTATGCGGACATGTATTATGTTGTTTTTGTATGTTTCATGTACGCGAGCATGGGATTATGAGGTATTGTGAGAGGGTAATGTTCACGAGGTTGTGTTTAATTTTGTAGAACATAGTAAGTTGTTGTATGGTAGTAGTTGTTGTCATCAAGTAGTAGTTGTTGTCATCCAATCATTCCATCAAGCCGCCCGCTATAATACACCTTTGAGATGGAAGGCTGTCAATTCACATTGATCCACACATGTAACGAGCTGATTTAAGAACAAGAACGAGACGTTCATTTGGAACCACAGAAAGTAATAATAATATAAAGAATTATACATTTGCATGTTCTCAAATAGTGAACATTTATAAATAAGTAATTTAATCATGTGCTGATATATATATATATATATATATATATATATATATATATATATATATATATATATATACAATGTATAAACACAAATGTACTGTAATACATAGTAGTTTATTTATATTAGTTACTAGTTTAACATTATGTGTATATATATATATATATATATATATATATATTAATATATATATATATATATTAATATATGTATATATATTATTTTATAAAATAGTAACTAATATAAAACAAACTACTTATTTTATAAGACATAGGGACTCCCATTAAGACTAAATACTGCCGTCACAGGCACTACAATTATGGCAACTTAATTACATATTTTGATGGCCTATTTCAAATCACATGTATATCTTAATTGTATAAGTTGTAAATGTACCTAACAGTAACTGTTCTTCATATTTACTAATATAGTATTATAAATGTAAACACGTGCATAAATAGTGAGTCCGTCCATTTATTAATGCAGGGTAACATGACAAACTTCTTGGCAACTTAATATTCCATCCATGTTTTAATTAAGCAAGTCTAATGAAATCACGTGGCCCCTGGTTCGACGTTTTTATAGCTCATTCGACCTGCTATTGAATAACACGCATACACCAACTATCTCTGATTGCCTACCAGACCACCACACTGTCATTGTTGACTTTGATGTCTCAAAAACGTCTGCAGGGTACACGTATCACGCACCTTACTGACCAATCATCACCACTGATATCGCAGCATTATTGGCCGACATCCTTAAATCAGACCTCAGCAGAAACCAGTTAAGAACTATTACACCAAACTTGTACCAGCAGCACTGCCCTACTGAACAAATATATGCCCGTGAGATCTACATTTGCATTTCAATAACTACCTGAAGAAAACTATTTTATAGAGCCTGCGTACTACGCATTGTGTCTGTATGTAAATATAATACGTTGAGTCACACTGACGATGGGCATTAGGCCATTCTAATAAAGCATATTTAAATATATTAAGCAGATATGAAAACTAATTATACATAAACAGATATACTGTTGTTGTTCCGAATCTCTACTAGCAAGTCACATTACAACATTCGTGAGCACCTCGAGACTAAACTTTGTCCTGTTCTACATTCGCCGCAATTTCCGGTCGCACGCGTTTTCGCACCGCATCGGAAGGCAAGACTTGTTAAACCGGACATTGTTCTATAGGCCGCTATCTGCCACTTCGCACGCGCACGCTGCGTTACTTTCTCCCATCTCCTGTCTATTTGTGATGAACGTCGTGTCACTACAATCACAGAACAAGAAAAAGCACGTACACATGTAGTAATCTGACGTTTCTTATATAACAAACTTGATGTTAAGTTTCCTAAATATTTTTTTCTTATTAAAAATCGTTCATTTTCGGTGGTCGTTACTGAATGTATGAAGTGATATGTTATCAGGCAGGCGAATAAAAGCATTAACGGATATATCGCTATCTAGTATAATGCTATGATAAACGTACATAAAATATGTATCTGAAAAAAGACTAAACCCGCTGGATGCAAATACAATAACGGTTAGGTGATCAACCCTCGCGCTTCGGATGTAAAAACGATTATATTATCATAAGAAAGGTATTTACTTACATTATAAATTAAAATACATAATCTGTATTTTAGACTTTCATACAAGCATCATGCATTATGCACTACCTGCAACGATTGTTCTTCTGTCTGTAGCCGATAACGACCACCGCCAAGACCATAAGAAGCAGCAGGACACCCGCGATACTGGCCCCCACGATGTATCCAGCGTGTGGAACATTCACCTGGTCTGCTGCAATAACAACCAGAGAGGTTTAGCCACTCGTTTAAATATTTGCATGGGTATTATTAATCTTGTAAGCCTGAACGAGGATTCGTAACCGCATGCAGGCCATTTTGCATGAAAACTATATATTCTTACAGTCCAAAATGTGAAGTGTTTCCATTATAACGTATCTATATATATATATATATATATATATATATATATATATATATATATATATATATATATATATATATATATATATATATATATATATATATATATTTTAAATAAACTATTTATATATTATAATTGTAATATTATATAAAATAAATATATATATATATATATATATACGTATATAATATACATATAAACAAACGTATATATATATATATATATATATATATATATATATATAAACGTATATATATATATATATACAAACGTATATATATATGTATATATATAAACGTATATATATATATATATATATATATATTTATATATATATGTATATATTGACGTGCATGTGTGTATGTGTGGGAGGGGTGTGTGTGCCGCGCGCGCGTTCATGCGTGCGCATCAGCTTGTATGCATGTATATGTGTGTATGTATGTATATTTACGTACGTACGTATGTATGTATGTATGTATGTATGTGAGTAAGTATGCATGTATGTATATATGTACTATATACTTATGTCCGTCTGCCTGACTGTCTGTCTCATCAACCGTCTCTGTGTCAGTGAGTCCGTGTGTGCGTTTGTCCGACTGTACGTACACCGTTGGCTATATGCATACGACGCTTTTACGCTTCGTCTTACCTGGCCATGTGTAGTTGCACTTTTCGCCGTCCTGTTCACCAGTGCAGATACACAGCTGATTCTCTGAACTTATATTCCGAGGCATATCACAATTGAGGCAATAGCTGGTGTCACATACAGCTGCAAAACATAAACATTTTACATTACTTCACACTATTAATCGTATTGATGTCAACAATGCTAATTCAGTTCTGCCCGTATATCGCCTGACGTTGGCGCGATCTTTATGTGCACTTTTAAAAACCTGACATAACTTGGTAACGGCCACCTTTCAAAACGGCTGCTAAAACCACTGATGGTCATCTATAGTGACCAGATGAAATGGACATAACTCAGAATTGTTTTGACTTAGAGGATGACTAGGGTGTTTCTCAACTAACATACATTACGGGGTCATTACGAATCAAAGATGGCCGCCCATAGCAAACAAGTGAAACGGTCATAATTCAGATGAAACGGTGAGATTTAGGCTGATAAATTAGTTGTCTTTCCCCACTAGACACACAATGTTTCATTGTTTAAATGTGGCTTCAAAGTTGTCTTTCACGTTTCATGAAAGGGACACTTTCATACATAGCGATAAACTTACGTAAGCACTCTTTGGCCGACGTGGCACCCTCTCGCCTAGTCGTCAAGTTGCCACCACACGGAATACACATTGTTTGGTACATTCTGTCTTGGAATGTGCCGACGGAACA
>JAODUO010000241.1:262500-267500 GCA_025642075.2 Ridgeia piscesae | reverse complement strand
TAGAACCAACATGCCGAGTAGTGTGGTTGAGCGGACAATCAATGCAGGTCGTCTTCCCACGGTCTGGCTGATACGTTCCACGTGGACACTTCGTACACTTCTCTCCATCGTCCATCTCTCCTGGCTCACAGTCAACTACAAAACAATGATACTTCTATTCACCGAAGAATATATAATGTATGACTATCAAATAGAACTCTAACTAGGTGCGTCTACTCTATTACAAGATCACTGGTACTTGTGGTAGCAGATACATTATGTTATGATATACGTACCTGGATATGCCTCTATTCCACTATTCTGGGATTCAGTTATTATCGCCTGAGCTAGACTTTCCAGTAACTTGTTTATTTAGCATGCTGCGATCTTTCACTGACGCTCACGAACAAGGCACCAATGATCCAAATCTGACGGGTATTAAATATGATTTACTATGAGAACTAGCCAATGAAGAAAAACCAACCGTATTGATTACATATCCTGCATTATACCTATTATATGTTCATATATGAACAGTATGATGCCGAGAATGCAGAGGGGAGGGAGATAGAGAGAGAAAGAGAGAGAGAGATAATGATAGGTTGATTAAATGACAGAGTGATAGTGTGAGAGAGTGTAAAAGAGGGAAAGATAGAGAGAGAGAGAGAGAAAAAAAAAAAGATAGAGAGAATGTGTGTGTGTGTGTGTGTGTGTGTGTGTGTGTGTGTGTGTGTGTGTGTGTGTGTGTGTGTGTGTGTGTGTGTGTGTGTGTGTGTGTGTGTGTGTATGTGTGTTTTATATGTGTGTGTATGTGTGTGTGTGTGTGTGTGTGTGTGTGTGTGTGTGTGTGTGTGTGTGTGTGTGTGTGTGTGTGTGCACGCGTATTCTTGAATGTGTACATACGCAAAATTATGAATGTCTACGTGTGCACGCATTATGTATGTGTACTCTTTTTTGTAACAGGTTATTATTACAATTCTATTATATTATTATACTTAGTTTGATGTGTTACCATTCCACTATTCTGGAATTCATTTATTATCGCCTGCGCAAAACATTTCACGAAATGGTTTATTTAGGATGCACTGATCCTTCACTGATTTCACAAACAGGGCACCAGTCATTCTCCCGTGACAAATATAGCATAGCATTTAGTGTGAGGACTGACCAGTGATCATACGAAATGTATTGAATAAATATCAAGAGAGAGAGAGAGAGAGAGAGAGAGAGAGAGAGAGAAGATAGAGAGAGAGAGAGAATAGAGATAGATAGATAGATAGATAGATAGATAGATAGATAGATAGATAGATAGATAGATAGATAGATAGAGAGATAGAGAGAGAGAAAGATATATATATATATATATATATATATATATATATATATAGAGAGAGAGAGAGAGAGATAGTGAGAGAGAGCGAAGCGATAGAGAGAGAGAGACAGACAGACAGACAGACAGACAGACAGACAGACAGACAGACAGACAGACAGACAGCCAGCCAGACAGAAACAGAGATTGAATGAATGTATATATGTGTGCGTGTTGTATCTACTAGTTTACTATTGTTAGGACAGACGATGAGAAAAATTATTGCTCTAGCTTAGGCTGAACTGTTCTACCACTAGCAGGCATAACGTACGTTCACAGTCATCTGCTCTCGTAGAACCAACAATCCGTGTAGTGTGATTGAGCGGGCAGTCAATGCAGGGCGTCGTCCCACGGTATGGCTGATATGTTCCACGTGGACACTTTATGCAGGTCTGACCACTGCCCATCTCTCCAGGCTCACATACAGCTACGAGCGGATATATCCTCGATTGTTTCGACCATACTTGTAGCCAACGACCCTTTCGTTGTAAATGGTTTGTCATTTGGTCAAGGAGATATTTAACAAGACTCTGCCGAATTAAATGTGTTAACTGACATTTCGGAGTTTTGCATCATTTTAATTTACAAATGTTTAGTCGTTTGTATAGCCAACTAAAGCCCCTATGGTAATGAACAGTTGCACTCACATAGACTTCGATTCAAAGAAGACAAGAAATTGTAGCTAGACGTGATTCGATGACTGGGCTTAGTTCTTTTGTATGGGTGCACGTATTGTCATAGTTAATTGCATGTATGATTATACTATGTATACATACTAGTTTTAATGTTCCACTAACGTGTACCATAAGGCACAATTCACACAGGCTTTGTTGGTCTGCTTAAAATCAATAGTCTCACTGACGTGACAATTAGTTAGTTAGTTAGTCAGTCAGTTAGTTTCAAAGCGCCAGAAACCGCGGGTGTGTGGCGTGGCTGATCATTCACTATTTGTGAATGTGCTGGATATAAGACTAATTATCAATATTTAGATAAGGGAGGTAATTTTGGGTGCTAGTTGAGATTGTTTTATGAGCCTCAGCCCCAATAATGATAATTCAACAAGTCCCGACTCCAAACTAGTTTATATATATATATATATATATATATATATATATATATATATATATATATATATATATATATATATATATATATATTCACATATACTCATTCCATCTCGTACTTACGTGTGACTAACGGTACTGCGATGTAGTTGATAGTGAAACCTTTCCACGTGCCTGTACCGTCTGTTTCAAAAAACACGGATATTGCAGAATTTGTGGAAAAAACATCACTCGGCAGCACATTTCCTGAAAATGTACCCAACAGTGTCGCCTCCCTGCTGGAGCCGTCGTACACTGAGACGCTGTCACAGCAAGACTCGACCGAGAACTTGACGAACTCCAACTTGACTCTCTGCAGAGAGACACACAAGATAAACATATTTAAAATAACATTACACTAGTAGCAAACAGACAAGCAAGCAGGAAGACAGAAAAACAGACATACATACATACCGACAGACAGGCAGACAGGCAGACAGACATACAGACCAGACAGGTAGACAGAGGCAGAGACGGAGACGGAGGCGGAGGCGGAGGCGGAGGCGGAGGCGGAGGCGGAGGCGGAGGCGGAGGCGGAGGCGGAGGCGGAGGCGGAGGCGGAGGCGGAGGCGGAGGCGGAGGCGGAGGCGGAGGCGGAGGCGGAGGCGGAGGCGGAGGCGGAGGCGGAGGCGGAGGCGGAGGCGGAGGCGGAGGCGGAGGCGGAGGCGGAGGCGGAGGCGGAGGCGGAGGCGGAGGCGGAGGCGGAGGCGGAGACGGAGACGGAGACAGACATATATATATATATATATATATATATATATATATATATATATATATATATATATATATAATCGAATGAATCGGAATCGGAATCGGAATCGGAATCGGAATCGGAATCGGAATCGGAATCGGAATCGGAATCGGAATCGGAATCGGAATCGGAATCGGAATCGGAATCGGAATCGGAATCGGAATCGGAATCGGAATCGGAATCGGAATCGGAATCGGAATCGGAATCGGAATCGGAATCGGAATCGGAATCGGAATCGGAATCGGAATCGGAAGTTATTATCAACCCCCAAATCTTTGATATAATGTTCAATAGATTACCTACAGAACAATTATGAAATAATAATGCATTAGGGCCGCCGTGCACTAAAATGGTAAGTTATTGCGTACACGCGTTATTGAATAAGAAATAGCATAACAAGATTTAATATAAATATACGTAATGTGTGATGAAATTGAATTGCTGCTGTAGATAAACCAAGCAGAACTCGATAAGACTGTCACGAAGACCATTTGCATCGCTCTCGTGAAAGCCGCTGTTTATTAAATCTCAACAGCTACAAACATTGACACATACACAGGCACATACACGTGCACAAACACATTTACATACACATACATGTACACAGACACAGACTGACACAGAGAGACAAAAACAGAGAAAGACAGACACAGAAAGAGAGAGGGGAGAGAGAGAGATGGAGAGAGGAGGGGAAGGAGAGACAGGAAGAGCGAGGAGAGGGGGAGGAACACGCACTCACACACATGGGCAGGTACTTTGCTTTAAGTGTTTAGTATTTATTGCATATATATTACATGCTACCCAGTTAAAAATAAACAAACGTATACATCATAGCATCGTGTTGGTTGGTGGACAAGTCACCATTAAATCCAAAGTGAGTAACACTCAAGGCTATGCTTCGCTGACTGAACAGTGGGTATATGTATGACTATTCGTAAGACAATTCCCCTCTATAATTATTAACTGACGCCTGCGCTCCAATAAAGGATGACGTGTTTACAGCCATTTGGGAGTCGCCAAACCCAACCTACATCAGTTGAGGCGACTTGAATGTTCCAATGGCATCTCATGTGATTTGTGTACTGACGCTGAGTGATGCCAAAGCTGCCACTTGGTTCTGTCATTGTGACGGTATCGATACAACCTACAGCAGACGATACACTGCATAAAAGTGACATATATACATACCGTATCGTATACAATGTATTTACAAAAATATTCATTGTGTAAATGTATGCACATCACCTTCCGTAAATGTTTTAAAAAGGTAATTCTTTATATAATTATTTTACTGAACATATATTAAAATACATTGCTAATGGTTGGCAAGTTGAAAATGCCTTCAATACTACCAAACAAAGTAAGTGGGTGAAGCAATTAAACACGCGCCTTATACACTTAATTAAACCGTTACTAGTATCTTTGTGCCTCGTCCGCCACCACTCTCCACGCTAGGACAATTTTTTTGTCGCAAATTCTTTCAAACTATGTCTTTGTCGCAGCTGACCAAACCTCGATCGAAAATTTTAAAATGATGCTGCAGTAAATGTAAACTGGTGGTGTTTGAAGCGCTTGCACAATTTCTAGTTTATTAAAAAGATTGAAATATTGTTCGGATATATTTGCACATTTGGGTATATTCAAACATTGTATATACACTCATAAATGTATGTCTTGTATGTCTTGTGTTATGTTGTCAAATGTATGAATAAATGCCAGTCCATAATTACTCTACTTTTTTTACTTGAATGATCAGATTGACAAATCAACGAATTGTAGATACGTCGGCATTGAAACG
>JAODUO010000241.1:255000-257500 GCA_025642075.2 Ridgeia piscesae | reverse complement strand
GAGATATGCAGAGATGCAGATAGCGTGACAGACAGAAACAGGGGTACGCATACACGCATGCACGGGTTACCCTCTATAACTGAGACCTACGCTCCGATTAAATATAACGTTGTTACAGCCACCTGGGAATCTCCCAACCCAACCTACATCAGTTGGGGCGACTTGAATGCTCCAACGGCATCTCATGTGATTTGTGTACTGGAGCTGAGTGATGCCAAAGCTGCCCCTTGGTTCTCTCATCGCGACGGCCTCGCTACAACCTACAGCAGACGATACGCAGCATAAAATAGACATAACCATATTATGTTTGCAGCGTTTGCACAGTGTCCTTTTTATAAAGAAATATTGAAGTATTGTTCGGATATTAAAACACTGTATATACACTTATCAAAGTATGTCTTTTATATCTTGTGTAATGTTGTCAAATAACTTAATAAAATTCACTTCATGGTTATTCTTATTTTTGTTTTACCTGAATTATCAGATTGATTAACCAAAGAAATATTGATACGTCGTCATGGAAACGGAAAGCCCGTCCGTGAAACATTGACGTAAGCATTGTTTTGTTCTGATATGCATGTCCTTCGCGTTCTTTTAATTTCACTGAAAATACTATACTGAAAATAATACTTTTAAGAAATTCTCAGAGTTAACCGAGAAAGGCTGCGCGAAATTTCTTCTGGAAATATTTCTAATGTATCGTATACAGTGCACACAATAAATATGATTGGTGGTCGAAACGTTGTAATGAAAACATTCGTGACTCTTTCAACGAAGAACTTATGATTTTTCTGCACAGAATTTTTTTAAAGTTATCATGTGCAAAAAAGCGACATAAACAAGCCAGCCGTGGCAGAGACAGTTTATGATGGAGTGCATAACCAGAAGAAAGCTTCTGTTTGGGAGATTGGTACGTACGATTCCAGTGGTCATGGTACCGTTTGAAATCTTGTAAATTCTGCTAATAATCAATTTTTTTAATGGTTTCCCAGTAACGTACACACAGTCATCGCATTCCGAGTGTTCTGTGCGGCTACGTACGATCTTAATTCCTCGATTAAACTCGCCGATCGACCGATTGACGCGCCACTTTCTGATTAAATGCTATCAACTCTACTCCCTTCTAAACGTTGGCGACATCGAGAACGCCGCCGTCGAAACTCGTTAGCGTCCTATGCAAATGGTGAGCAGCGTTTCAATCGATAGGTTTACATGTGAACTGTGTCGACGATTCATGACAATTCAGAACCGCATGGTTTGTAGGTCTGTTTAAATACGGGTTCTTCGAAACATTACCATGAAATGTAGAAGGACAATTGAAGAACAACGTGTACTGGTGTTATATTTCCGATACGTTTCACAACAGCTTACCTTCGGGAACAACAATATCCGAAAAATACACCTTGAAACCGGAATGTGTGGAGGTATTTCTAGAGGAGAACAAATGTACGAATACAACATTGGCCCTGCTCGTGATGTCGCCGGGAACTGAACTGCCACAGAACGTCTGGATCAACGGAGCTCTTGTGTCCTTTCCATCATATACTTTGACGCTTTCGTAGATACAACCAGAGCTCTTTGGGAGATGGAAGCTGAGGAACTGTAGTCGCACTCGCTGTAACAAATCAATTGTCGACATATTGTGTTTGTGTCTGATGACCATAGGCTCATGTGGAATGGTTGGGCAGATTTACTGTGCATTGGCTTTTGGCATCACCATGAAGAAATTATGACGTCGACAAAACTTTTTGTAATCTAACCATTATAAAAACATACAGCATGGCATTGTAATGGTGGTCACGGCAACCGCCTCGGTGACAGGTACCATGGGAACCGAACTGTTCCATGTATATATTCACAATTATGGAAGATACAGGCAAATAAAGGGTATTTTTGACACATTTTGTGAAGTTTTTTCTATAGTACTATTATAGTAACACGAATTATGCATTAACCAATAATCACAGGTGTGTGGTTTCTTTGCCCATTTAACGGTGTGAGTTCGGTATAGATTCTTCAAAAAATGTCAGCGTTTTGTTGAATGGGCGCGTTCCAGGAACAGTATATATGATGGGGTAGTTTGGCCGATACCGAGCGTATGCAAATTTTCAACAAAGCGTATGCAAGGGTAAATAATGTAGTACAAAATACTAATTGTATCTATATGTTGATACTTCCATTTAGATAACACATGTATAGGTTAAATTGGCCTCCCAGGTTTTTAAACCTGTCGTAAAATATAATAGACTCATATTTCAACGTGTGGTGATTTTTGACGATACCGAGCGAATGACATAGACTCACTGATTTTGGAAAGAGTTTTAAATATTAGTGGACGTTTTTTTCAAATAGATGTCTGGTGTTACTTAAGGTATGTGACAATGATAAATTAGAAATGCAGCCATTTGTTTCTTTCTCTATTTGTTATGACGTTTATACGTATGGTGATACCGAGCGTATACACGAGACCGAACGTATGCAAATCAAATATCTCAAAAAT
>JAODUO010000241.1:235000-250000 GCA_025642075.2 Ridgeia piscesae | reverse complement strand
CCTTGTTTGCTGCAACCTGAATCTTCCATCTACACGTCATGTAGTTGTCGTAATGAGTCTTGTCGATACCAATTGTTCCCTTTGGTCCTTGTTTTGTGAGAGGACGTCCAATGCATCCTATATATATTACACATAAGTAGGTGACGGTGCTTCACAAGTTTGCCTATTGTATCTTTAACGAATTGGTTTAATAACAACAATAGTAAAATGTTTAACGTGATCGTAGGTTTCACCACACTAGTCGGAAGACCAGCATTTTTCATTGGAGGCGTCCAACTATGTTATCTTTATGGTTTTGATACACTGTTATATAAAAATATTCATTAGCAGCCAGACCCAACGTACATTATAGCAACAACGTACACAACGGGCGCGACATCGAGAAGGCATCGTTTGGCTTCAGTGAATTATATTATACAGGCTAAGTCAAATATGATTGGTCAAACGGATAGAATTGTATTTCGTTTTGGTTCAGTTGAGCTACGGCGATGATGATACATTGAGCTAAACAAACCATATGATTCAGCTCATGTAGACATTGTATTAAAACATCGTAATAAATATCATCAACATTAAAAAAGACATTTCAGGAGGCGCATAAACCTCACTAAAGAATCAGTGCGCGTATAAAACAAAACGTTTATGTGAGTAAACACATTTGTGTTTATGAAGGGATATAACGTTGTGCAATGAATGTGAATAAGTAAGAACAAAAACTAAGCTAAAACACACATGGCTTACGCTCCATTTATTTTAGTTCGAGTTGGTTAATTTGAACTGTGCATTGTATATCAGAATCAGCATTTTCTGATTCCATCAATCGAATAATTATTTCTGTTATACGTCTCTTGAAGTTATGTTGACCATTTCAATGTACTTTGTTGCTACGTATATCAATAAACACATGCTCGCATTACCTTGAGCAGGCAGTATGTCCGAGTAGTAGATTCTAAACCCAGAACGGGATGTAGATCCGTCAGTACGGAAATACACCGACATTGTGTTGGTGCCTGTGCTGACGTCATCGGGAATAGTGGACCCACAAAATGAATACGTATTTGGCGTTGTCGTCTCTTCTACCATAGTAACGTCTAGGCTGTCGCACACACACTTGGAACACTGCTCTAGCTCGAAGAAGAGGAAGTGCAGCCGTACTCGCTGTAACAGTAAGCTTCGATTAGTACACGAAGTAGTGTTTGTTGCTAGCAGGAGAAGGTTTATCGTATGCATTGTATTTGACCGACGTCATGATATGCTCCAACTGCAACGGCAAAACTATGACAGGATACAATAGGAAAGATCGCAAGACGGTTTGTGTAACGTTTGTAACGTCAGATAACAGTAAGAATGACTTTATTTCAGGCAAAATACAACATGTCGATTTTGCAGTCCCAGCATGGTTCGTTGTCAACCCCGTAGCACGAGTCCGGGAAACTCGGTTAAAGGTGTCACACACTGAAACGGTTAATTTAACGATTTCGTAACATGTCCCCTCTTTTAAAGTTAAAATCGAACCACGTAATGTTATTCAAATTTTATCGGCTGACGGACTGCTCTGCCACACCTGGTATACACAGCCGACTTATTCAGCCCGGCGGGAACGTCCACGGGCAGCACGACTGCAACACCGGGATCGTCTGGCGGCAAGACTTCGCCTGGATCCTCCGCCTGACTGTCCGTATCATCAGGCTCTTGTTGGGCACTGGTGGAAGCACGTTCGGCACACATTGGAGGTGTTTTCGATGTCTGCGATAGCAGATACCTGCACCGGTTTTCACAATATATGACCTGTTCTACGGGTCACTTCTGAACACAGTGCTTGGTGTCGACCACTACTTCTCCCCATCCAATTTCAGCAACACTGGTTCGCCATTTTGTAACGGCGGTAATTTGCGTACACCGTGTCGCTGATCGTACGTCGTTTTGGCACGTTGATCGGTGTTTCCAATTCCCTTGCGGAGAATATGGGTTTGAACTTTGAGGTATGTTGAGCGAAGCACCATGATTTCGCGAATTTCCTGAATTCGTCCGAGATGAACTGCTTTCCGTTGTATGATACCACCACATCCGGAATACCATGCGTGGTAAATACGGTCTTGACGCGGCTGATCAAGCAGTCAGACGTTAGACTGGTCAATTGTTTGATTTCGATCCAGCGCGAGAAGTAGTCGATGATGACGAGATAGTCATTTCGCTTGTAGTGGAAGATATACATACCGTCTTCCGGGTAGTTCAACCGGACGAAGAGGTTGTTCTCTCTGTGTCGGTCGATTGCGTGGGCAAGTATCACAGCTATCAATAAACCTCTTTATATCGCGACTGAGACCGGGCCACCAGATGGCACTGGCTGCTCGTTCGTGACATTTGGAGTTTATATGTGACAACACCATCATTCAATGAGAGTAGCGCTCTCTCGCGTTTCGTGTTCATAAGCGGTACCAACGGTCGATGGTCGATAAGAAGTTTGAATTTCTTCAATCCAATGAGATATCTTCGGAATTTCTCGCACGCCCAGACACCTGCAAGCATCTCCTTTTCGATTTGGGGGTACCGTTGTTCCGCGGTCGTCAGCTTCCTTGACGAGAAGGCGATTGGCTTGAGGACTCTATCGGTAGATTGCATCAGCACAGCACCGATTCCTAAATTGCTTGCATCCGCACTCACTACCGTCGGTTTCGTTGAGTCGTAGTATGACAACATCGGTATCATCGTCAACAGTTCTTTCGTCTTATCAAACGAAGCTTGTTGTGCCTTGTCCCATGACCAGACGACATCAGACTTGAGTAAGTCAGTCATCGGTTTCATCACTGACGACATATCTTACACGAACTTGGCCAGGTACTGAAAAATACCCAACGCTGTTCTCAGTTCGTTAACGTTGTTCGGACGTGTCAGTTCCAGTAGAGCTTCAACCCGGAATAATATACTCCGTTAACTTGCTCACCAGTGTCTCGAATTTGGTGTCTACTTCTGGAGCAACAAACGTCAATGTGCGAAAGATTATGTTTGCTTGTTGTCCCCCCATTGCATATAATAACGAGTCTCTCTGCACGTCACCCTCTTCTTTGTGGAGCTTTGTTACGATTCGAAATCTTGCAAATTCGTCCAGCCATTCGAGCTATTCGTTCGGCTTGAACGAAAACGGCGCAGGAGGATTAAATCTTGGCATTCTTCTTCTTTTCACGTGTAGCAGCAATCACGTATCCCGACTTATGACACCTTGTAACGTTTGTAACGTCGGATAACAGTAAGAATGACTTTATTTCAGGCAAAATACAACATGTCGATTTTGGAGTCCCAGCATGGTTCGTTACCAGGCCGGTAATGTAGTGTATGTGTATGTATGTAAGATAAGTGAGAAGCAGTTTGGCGAGTGGTGGGGGTCATTTTCATGGTCGTCTGGCATCCGCACTGTGTCTGTGTCACTGTGACTGTCCCAACGAATCAACTGGACTACTGTTTCAGTTCTGGTCGATTCAAAGGTTAACAAAAAGACAGCTTAATGTACTGCCTTTCGCGGAACTGTTGTTACAAGCGCATGAGGAACAGTGCAGCATATTGTTGTCGCGATTTCGGTGTAAATTGACGTAACGCACTTTTAGCGAACCGCTTGGATCTCTGTTATGACAGCTGAACCAGCAGACGACTTTATGACCTAATACTTTTCCAAAGTGCAGATAGAAGCTAGGTTTTGATTGATTGCATGGACCAAGATGGGTCCGTTCATGGTGTCGGTGATTTAGCTAGATTTACCCAGTTTAACACCACTTCCTGAGGAAACTACTAATGCGTAAAATGCGATTGTAGATGTAAATGATTAGCTTGTATAAACTCTTTTAGATGCATAACACCAAACCGTTGCCTTTTTTGCCCTTTAAAGGTGTTACACACTGAAGTGTTTGTCCCGGTTAATTTAACGATTTCGTGACAGTTTGTAATGCGATAAATGTTGCCTCTGGGAACATGCACATGGATCAATGTGCTTTTGGTGTTGGTCTTACTGTAGTTTAACATCACATGACCAGTGCGTGTTATATCGTATACCTGTAATACTATTTAAAACTATATTAAGTGCCACCAAAACTGCTATTACTAAATATAATTTGTCATCGTGTTGCTCACCTTGGTTAGGGCGACTTGAATCTTCCAAGTGCATCGCATATTGCTGCTGTATTGAGCTCTGCTGACACCAAACGTTCCGTTAGATCCGTGCATTTCGACCGGAGAGTCGGCACATCCTGGAGCGAATACATCAGATTCTATGTAATATTTGTGACAGGTTATACTAAAATGAACAACTATGCAACTGTGTTTATTAGTGATAATACTGGTTTATCGGTTTACCCGTAGTCATAAACGTAGTTTATAAACTGAAAACTACTGGGAAAACCATACGGGTTACTGTTGTTTTTAAAGATACGTGTTATGAAATTATCGCGTCCGTGTTATTTTGCGGTAAATTCACCGAACGACAAACTCATCAAGCTCCAATATGATTTACTCTCATTTCGAAGCCTGTATGTATGTGTGTGTAAGATATAAATAGAGAAAGAGGGGTAGAGAGAGGTAGGTGGAAAGAGAGCGAGCGAGCGAGCGAGCGAGCGAGCGAGCGAGCGAGACAGACAGAGAGAGAGAGAGAGAGAGAGAGAGAGAGAGAGAGAGAGAGAGAGAGAGAGAGAGAGACAGACAGACAGACAGACAGACAGACAGACAGACAGACAGACAGACAGACAGACATACAGACAGACAGACAGACAGACAGACAGACAGACAGACAGACAGACAGACAGACAGAGAAGTGATACTCTCAGCATATAATATAACAAACATGCTTATCAGCTGTGAACTTGATTAGACAAATTGTTCCCATGTACATGAATACATGCATATCTTTCTGCTACTTAACAAGCGATTGCATGTTTCGCATTATCCGATCGAACGACGATTGTGAAATGGCACAACTTAACAAAAGTAGGTATTATTACATTACAGTGCCAGACACCAACAAGGTTGTCAAAGACACCGATTGGCGATGACGCATTAATTGAGTAGTATAGTTTTTAAATAAATCTATATCGGCCGCGGTGTATTTGTGTGTGTATGTATTGACGACTTGTGCAGATGACGGTGCTAAGTGGAATTATTGTGCAGAAGTATTTAACTGGTTAATATAGATCATTGTTGTATGATACCTAGTTAATATAATTGTATACGTGAGATGCAGTAACGAACTAAATATGTGTAACAATAACACGAACCTTCAACTGGGCTTAACGCTGAATAGTAGATGGCGAAGCGACTGCGCCTGCTGCTGTTCGCTGCAAAATGCACGGCCATTGTATTGCCGCTGCTTCTGACGTCGCCAGGAAGGCTCTTCCCGCAGAAGGTATGCAGCAATGGCGCCGACGTGTCGTTTCCGTCAAAGATTCGAAGGCTGTTGAGGCTGCAGTCAGCGCTTACACCGAGATCAAAGCTAAGGAAATGCAGCTTCACTCGCTGTAAGAAAGTATTATATAATACAATACAACATATATTATTATTGTTCTACTGGCTAATATACATTATATCATACATATCACATGTTGAATATATATATATATTCAACATCTATATATATATATATATATATATATATATATATATTCAACATCTATATGTATATATATATATATATATATATATATATATATATATATATATATATATATATATATATGCATGCATATTAAGCATATAACTTAAAATATTTTAAAACTGTAATTATATTTGTCGCAGTGTGTATTGTCGAGTAATTTTACCTTAGCAATATCCTGTTGAATATTCCAGCTGCACATCATGCCACTATAATATTGCTCGTATTTTATGCCAAACATTCTTTTGGTCCCGCCCAATTCAGCCGCAGATCCGACGCACCCTGCAGCATACATAATTCAACATCCAACCTTCATATGGTTATTCATAGAAATTTCACCTCGCTAGTCACACTCAAACACATAACCACGCCAGACGCATTCAGATGTTGTAGTCGTCAACATTATAAAACAATGTTTCTCTTTTTGTTGGTGGACCCACATCTCGTCAGTTTTTCACGTTTCGAGCTGACATTTTACCTGCGATCTAGCGGGCCCACAAGGATGATTCGTAGATTCAGACTTTCACAAAATATATCCGGGTGTTTGATAATATGAGGGGCTCAATGCCCCAAAAAGGTTATAGGGCCTGCAAGTGGGTCACGATACGGCGTGACTCCGCGCGACTGGAGCTTATTGGTTACTAAGCGAGACTAATTGGGGACTGGACACAAGAATAATATTATAATGATGGATGACAGTTGTAGCTTCCGACTGATGAATACTACGAAAATCAAGTCATAAATATCTTGTGTTATACGTTTCTTATCTTAAATGTCCGATTTTATATTGAGTTTATCACACTATCATAGACACATAGCGATTTACGTTGTGCAGATAATAGCCACGATGTTAGGCCGTATATGTCTTTTACGGGATTTGCATTTTACATTGTTGTACGTTGTGGTTTCGATAAGTACTTATATCTGACAAGTTGTCTAAATGCACATAATCATAACATATGTATACGTTTGCCCCAAATAGGTTAAAATTGTACTGCGCGAAAACTGGCACATTTCATTATTAGTCAAGATCGCCAAACACAAGTACTAGCCGGCGATGCCATGGCAACCACCATAACAATCGATTACAATTCATGATTTCCATTATCATTGCCACGGAAAAGTGTTCCACTGCTTCTGCTTGTAATAATCCTTCGGACAATATAACTGAAATACGCTATTTGGTAACAGTTCGATTACTACGACCAGAAACAAAACAAAGTCCTAATGTTAACATGGAGTATATGGACCTCCTGTCCCCAACTGCCCCCAGCCTCGTTTTCGCGCGCGAGACTTGCACGCCCTATTGGCCATACGTGGAGTATGTTACACGTTATCATCCCACGTTACACTTACGCGACAGACATCGACATACTGTTATGTAACGTAATTTTCACACGTTTGAGTGTTTAAGTATTTTTTCGACAAGCAGGATTGTTGAAGCGCAATGGGGGTAGCACCTCAGAGTATCGCAGTTGTCATGTTTTAGCGCCGCTGACTGTCTTTTTCCCCAAGCGTCGTTGGTGCTCATTCGGCTAAGCTACATAAATAACGCAAACAGTGCATGTTTGAGATATCCAAGACGTAATTTCAGTTGCAGTTGTAGAGTTTGCTGTGAGCCATTCAGTTCACTAATCATAGGAATATTTTAGATATAGCTATACTATAAAGAGCGTCTACAGTTGAATATATTATTTTGGTTGAAATCTTCTCTATGATATTTTCATGTTTTACTTTGTATACACAATATTGTATTGTGTATTGCTATATTGTAATTATTATTGTTATTATTCGAGGTCGCTCTCGTGGCAGCGGTATTTAAATGCCTTGATGGGAGTCTCCTGGATGTTGTATATAACTACTGATATTATGTATGTATTTGTAATTGGTGATCCTGGTCAAATATATTTCATTCGTTCATTCGTTCATTCGTTCATTCGTTCATTCGTTCATTCGTTCATTCGTTCATTCGTTCATTCGTTCATTCGGTCATTCGGTCATTCGGTCATTCGGTCATTCGGTCATTCACCCATTCACCCATTCACCCATTCACTCATTCACCCATTCACCCATTCACCCATTCACCCATTCACCCATTCAACCATTCACCCATTCACCCATTCACCCATTCACCCATTCACCCATTCACCCATTCACCCATTCACCCATTCACCCATTCACCATTCACCCATTCACCATTCACCCATTCACCCATTCACCCATTCACCATTCACCCATTCACCCATTCACCCATTCATCCATTCACCCATTCACCCATTCACCCATTCACCCATTCACCCATTCACCCATTCACCCATTCACCCATTCACCCATTCACCCATTCACCCATTCACCCATTCACTCATGCACTCATCAATGATTAATTGAAACATTTATCGAAACATGCGGAATTACGAGCTACATGGGATTTACGGTGACGTAATAATTCACATTCATTGAAAAAGTTGGCGTGCTACGTTGAGGAAAGTCTCTACAACTACAAGGTAACGTAATATATTGGTTATGTCAAAATAAATAACTTGCATACATAAATATGAATGTCCAACAACCTACATAAATAAGAAGGTTGTTTCACGTTTGCTAGGTTATACGAATCCAAATGTCCATATAATTATAACACAATTTGTGAATGCTATGTCCAGCGCGGAAGACATTATGTGTCGCCCCGGAGTGTTCCACCTCTGTAATATGGTCAATGTTTTTTCGAAGAAGGATGTTTGAAGAAGTATGTTTGAAATACATTCTGTATAATATTTATAAATGCAGTGTCGCCATACCTTCGACTGGGATCAACCCTGTATAGTGGATTTTGAATCCTTTGTAAGTCATGACATTGTCAATCCTTAATTCCACGAACACTGCATTGCCAGAGCTGGTAGCTGTGTCTGGGAGACTCCGACCACACAACGTCTGCAGTAGTGGCGCCGACCCGTTGTTACCGTCGTAGACGTTGATGCTGGCAGAGTCGCAGTTACTACTCGCGCCGAGGTCAACGTTCAGGAAATGTAGCTGCACCAACTGTAAACACATTGCTGATTTGGAATACGATATCAAGAATATCATCCAGTTGACTTAAAAGATCTCCTTAGGCTTTATTTGTTCCATAATTTCTCTTTCTTTTGAAATTGATAATCATACCACTGGAGAAGTTCCCTAGGAGTCACACGTGCCGTGTTCTAACCTCTTAGTGTGTGTGTGTGTGTGTGTGTGTGTGTGTGTGTGTGTGTGTGTGTGTGTGTGTGTGTGTGTGTGTGTGTGTGTGTGTGTGTGTGTGTGTGTGTGTGTGTGTGTGTGTGTGTGTGTGTGTGTGTGTGTGTGTGTGTGTGTGTGTGTGTGTGTGTGTTGTGTGTGTGTGTGTGTGTGTGTGTGTGTGTGTGTGTGTGTGTGTGTGTGTGTGTGTGTGTGTGTGTGTGTGTGTGTGTGTAGTGTGTGTGTGTTTATATATATATATATATATATATATATATATATATATATATATATGTGTGTGATATACGTGTGTATATATGTGTATTATGTGTGTTTGTGTGTTTGTTTGTTTGTGTGTTTGTGTGTGTTAGTGTGTGTATAATGTAGTGTAGTCATCGGATACATTAGATACAATTACGTGTTTCTCTGGGTCCAACTGATGTGAATGTTATATTATACATAAAACATCAAAAACATGTCTAACCTTAGACGGATCGATACGAATATGCCACTTGCATTTAATATATTTGATGTTCTGATCTTCGCCAATACCAATCGTTCCATTGTCTGCTCTCATTTCGGCAGTGGGTCCGAGGCATCCTGTAATAACCGAAGCTATGTCCAATGCAACTCTCTATACATTCAGTGTGTCACTAAAGGTACATGTAGTTATATAACAATAATAATGCTATTTGTTTTACTATAATTCTTTCGAATCGTACCCATCAAAATATATATATATATATATATATATATATATATATATATATATATATATATATATATATATATATATATGTATATATATATATTGTATCAGACTAAACTTGCATTTAACGTGAGATTCATCGGGAAGCGTTAACATTATACATAATAGTAACGAATGACTGACTCGTACATGTATGCGCTGAATTAAAACGTCACCCAGATATTATGTAACGCCCGGAAAAATGTAAACGCTACACCGGCTTTACACCAAGCGGGGTATGTTCTGCGTGAGGAGTGCGTCCCTCTCGTCTACATAGTATATCAAAAGCCCCTTTGAGTCGTTTTCGGTTGGTTGCTATGTGTCCTATTCGGCATACGACGTCTGAAAGTAATACTACCTATGTTCGACGGGTTTGCACTCGCTTGCTACGAGAGTTGGTTGCAATGTCCGGGTGAACTTATTGGAAGGCTATCATATTATTATGCGTGACAATTTCGTCAATGTGGATTATGAATCCTACCGCCCAACTTATAACATTGCTACCACAGTAAAATGCTAGGTTCCTCTGATGGGAGGAATGATTAAGTCCACGTCTCGCCACCTTTCACACTCATACACACAAACATGCCTTGGGTTGGCCTAAGTGCTATGTGGCCATACCTTCGACTGGGTTCAGTCCTGAGTAGTAGATTGTGAAGCCATCGTAAGTCTTTATATTTTCAATCTTGAAGTACACGAACAGAGTATTGCGACTGCTCGTGACATCGCCAGGGAGGTTCTGTCCACAGAAGGTCTGCAGTAATGGCGCCGACACGTCATTTCCGTCGTACACTTTGACGCTGGAAGAGCTGCAGTTACTACTGTCGCCGAGGTCAAAATGGAGGAAATGCAGTTGTATTACCTGTAAGAACATTTATAACTTAGGGTATATAACATAAAATGTTGTGATATATATATATATATATATATATATATATATATTATATATATATATATATATATATATATATATATATATATATATATATATATATATATATATATATATATATACAAGGCTCGAAATTCCGCTTGCCGCTAGCCCGCGACAACTGGATTTGCCGACCGAGGGGCAACTTATCTGTTTACCATCTCCACGTCTCCGTCTACATAATTATGTTAGAGCATCATCGTACTAGTGCATATGGGCTACATGTGTTAGTGTTACAAAATATATTGAAATTTACCTTGGACGGTATAACACGAAACCTCCACCTGCATGTCATACTGATATACGTTAGCTTCTGTCCGTCACCGACGCCAACCGTTCCCTCGTCTTCTGTAAGTTCGACCGGAGAACCAAGGCATCCTGTAATAACATGTGTTAAACTGTGAAAACGTTTACGAGTGCTGGGAATAACAAGACCTAGAATTAAAGATCGTATACAAAGAAACATATGATTCAGTACTAAGGTACGCAAGTAAAGTGTAATAACATGGGTTAGCTATGGGTCATGACACTGTCCTACCTTAATCACGAAACGTTTCTGGTAAGATTCTGATAATCTATGGACACTTTCGCCTAAATTGTTTCCACAAAATAATATAAAAGAAATACGTTTCTATGTAGATCGTGCAATTCAAAGAAACAGTTCTTCACGGAGTGCTGTTTGAAACACTGTTTGATCCCAAATGTGTATCTAAGGTCACTGAACGGCTGCTGCGTCGTATCACTCCGAGAATCCCTCCCAGTCATAATATTCCTATGGCGGTAGCTACACCTGATGATGATGAGGGTATCACCTGCTGTTTGTCGGAATTCTTTCCTGACTCAGAATCTGATACGATGTCGTAGATCATACCGTCTCATTCAAAGTTATTTGGCGTATATTCACTCCCGGCGTGTATCAACTCTAAACGATTTTTGCCGGTGTTGGGTACAATTGTAAATAGTTCCATACCGGGGAGTGTGTCTTATTCATTGAAGGAAGCTTCAGTGACAGCTGTGCTAAAAAGGACTATCTTGATACAGAGCTACAGGCGTACGTCCGACCAGTGTTGAATATGTAATTCTTTTACAAGCTGGTATAGTGCGTGCAGTTGCACGAGATTCTCCACTGAGCTTTACATGCAGGTTAAGCTGAAAGGGCCCTGTATAAATTGACGTATTGTTATTGTGTTATTATTGTTATTATTATTATTACTAGTATTATTACGATTATTATTATTATTATTTGTAGTAATAGTAGTAGTAGTTGTAGTAGTAGTAGTAGTAGTAGTAGTAGTAGTAGTAGTAGTTGTAGTAGTAGTAGTAGTAGTAGTAGTAGTAGTAGTTGTTGTAGTAGTAGTAGTAGTAGTAGTAGTAGTAGTAGTAGTAGTAGTAGTAGTAGTAGTAGTAGTAGTAGTAGTAGTAGTAGTAGTAGTAGTAGTAGTTGTTGTAGTAGTAGTAGTAGTAGTAGTAGTAGTAGTAGTAGTAGTAGTAGTAGTAGTAGTAGTAGTAGTAGTTGTTGTTGTAGTAGTAGTAGTAGTAGTAGTAGTAGTAGTAGTAGTAGTAGTAGTAGTAAAGTGTGTGGTAGTAGTAGTAGTCAGTAGAGTGAGTAGTAGTAGTAATAGTAGTAATAATAATAATATTGTAGTAGTAGTAGTAGTAGTAGTAGTAGTAGTAGTAGTAGCAGTAGTAGTAGTAGTAGTAGTAGTAGTAGTAGTAGTAGTAGTAGTAGTAGAAACTATGCTGAAAGGGCCCTGTATAAATTGACGTATTGTTATTGTGTTATTATTGTTATTATTATTATTACTAGTATTATTACGATTATTATTATTATTATTTGTAGTAATAGTAGTAGTAGTTGTAGTAGTAGTAGTAGTAGTAGTAGTAGTAGTAGTAGTAGTAGTAGTAGTAGTAGTAGTAGTAGTAGTAGAAGTAGTAGTAGTAGTAGGAGTAGTAGTAGTAGTAGTTGTAGTAGTAGTAGTAGTAGTAGTAGTAACAGTGGTGGTGGTGGTAGTAGTAGTAGTAATAGTAGTAATAATAATAATATTAGTAGTAGTAGTAGTAGTAGTAGTAGTAGTAGTAGTAGTAGTAGTAGTAGTAGTAGTAGTAGTAGTAGTAGTAGTAGTAGTAGTAGTAGTAGTAGTAGTAGTAGTAGTAGTAGTAGTAGAAACTATGCTATATAAGTATGGAGCGAAATATTGTTTATGTAAATGCAACGATATCATACCTTCAATTGGGATCCACCCTGAATAATATATCTTGAAGCCTTCGAATGTAGTAACATTGTCAATCTTCACATGTACCAGCAATGTATTGCCACTACTTGTGACGTCACCAGGGAGGCTACTGCCGCAAAACGTCTGCAGCAATGGTGCCCATGTGTCTCGTCCGTCATAGACTTTGACGCTGGCAGAGCTGCAGTTACTAATCGCGCCGAGGTCAAACTTGAGGAAGTGCAGTTGTACCAACTGTGAGAAGATTGCTCATTGTATTTACGATACATAGGGCCTGTGCTCGCCGTAATCTATATTTGGACATACGGGACGTGGCATACGATTCAGAAATGCACCTGACATATTATTATTCATAAACAGAGCCCTTTAATTAAGACTTAAAATAAAATTGTTTTGCCATCGATCTGAGTTCGTAATAAGCCTGAGTACTACACTCTCATCTGCAAATTTCCATATTTGGGTACTTTTATGACAATAAAACCGAGAAACATTCCATAGAAAATTGAAGTAAATTATACTGTTATAATTTTATTATTTGAAAGTATGTCATTTGGCATATCTTTGAGCTTGTAGAGTTGTTATATTGAGTAATAATATTGATAGGACACATTTCCATACATGTTTTATATATCAGACATTCTTACTTTAATTTTATAACGCCATATTATATTATCTCCCGATAGACGTTATCAAGCACCTAGGGGAGAGTGGAGTGGACATGATGCATGAAATACTGAAGAGAGATTGGGAAGAGGAACAGATGCCAGAAGAGTGGAAGAAAAGTGAGTTCGTCCCCATATACAAGCAAAAGGGGGACCCACTAGAATGTGGGAACTTTAGAGGCATTAAGCTGTTGGAACATGGGATGAAGATGTTTGAGAAGAACCTAGAGCGCAGACTCAGAAAACTGATCGCAGTCAACATCATGCAATTTGGATTTAGTCCAGGGAAAGGTACAACAGATGCAGTATTTATCATACAACAACTGCAAGAAAAACACCTAGAAGTGCACAAGGATTTATTCCTTACCTTCGTAGATTTGGGAAAAGCATATGACAGGGATCTGGTGTATTGGTTTCTGAGAAGGAGAGGGGGCCCAGAGAAGCTAGTGAGGCTAGTAGAAGCAACATACCATGGAGCATCAACAGTAGTGAGAACCACGCATGTCAGAACTGATGAGTTTCCCATCAAAATTGGCCTACACCAGGGATCAAGGTTAAACCTATTCGTAGTATTAGATGTCATCAACAGAAGAGTTTAGATGCGGGCTGCCATATGAACTGCTGTTTGCTGACGATCTGGCAGTAGTAACAGATACATAGGATGATATACAGAGGAGATGGCTTAGTTGGCAGATTGGGATGGAGAGCAAGGGACTAAAGGTCAACACCGGGAAAACGGAAGTGATGGTCAGTAGCAGGAGAGGAACAAAAGCAACCATCAAAGACAGCCAAGGCACGAGCCTCAGACAGGTGAATAAATTCAAATACTTAGGTGTCACTATCAGTGAAGAAGGAGGATCAGAGGAAGCAGTAAGAGCAAGAGTTAGTGCAGCGTGGGGATAGTGGAGAAACCTATCCGGCGTTATCAGTGACAAATAAATGCCAAGGAAATTAAAAATCAAGCTCTACATGACTGTCATTAGACCGGTACTTCTGTATGGTGCAGAATGTTGGACAGTTAGAAAGAAGGCGGACCAGATTATCGAGAAAACAGAGATGAGGATGTTGAGAAGAATTAAAGGTGTAGCATTGAGAGACAAAGTGAAGAGTGTGGACATCAGAAAGGAGCTAGGAGTGAATAGCATACAAAAGAAAGTCAGAGAAATAAGACTACGCTGGTCTGGACACCTGCAGAGAATGAAATAAAACAATGAAGTGAGAGCAGTTGTTGACATGAGAGTGCCAGGAAAAAGACCAAGGGGGAGACCAAGAGGGAGATAAATGGATTGCATCCGAAGGGATGTGCAGGAACTGCGGATAACCCAGGAGGATGCCCAGGACAGAACATTCTGGAAAACAAGAATTCGGGCTGCTCACCCCACGTAGTGGGACAAATCGAGGAAGAAGATGTTACAAATAATAATAATAATAAATAATATTAATAAAATTAAGCAACAACTTTAAAATATCAAAGGTATTCCATTAAAACACCTGAGTTTGTAGATTATATATTCCATTATTTATGCTAAACTTTATAATAAACGCATCACTCAGATACAATACATTTAATACAATATTTTATAAAA
>JAODUO010000241.1:227500-230000 GCA_025642075.2 Ridgeia piscesae | reverse complement strand
ACCCGCAGTCTGAACACGTCTCGATATCAAAGCTATGGAAGTGCAGCTGCACTATCTGCAAAACAAACAGAGCATAAAATACCAGTGTTGTAAAATCTTCCTGCACCGTCCATTAACGCCTGAGTATCCACATCTATGGCATGATTTAAGTCCTGTTTATCAAAAGGGCTGACGGTGGTTTCTGGGTTAAATGTTAGTTTAGTGCAGAATCCAAACATCCATTTCTTACCAAATTCTTCAGTGGAGATTTCGCAAAATTTTCACCAGAACCGAAGCACCGTCAAATCACACCAATTTTATTTCGCGTCGCATCATATTCAACGGGTTCAATATAATGATTGAACAGAGCTCGCATCAACGTTTTATTTATTGTTTTCTAACTTATCATAGAACATGGTTTACACGTGATAGTAATCACGACTAACTTCCTCTTTATAATGTAATATATGTTTATATATACTATTGATTAGTCAACAGTCCGTAATAATGGCATATTATATAATATCTAGGTAACAGAAAATGCCTAGAGATATCTCTCTCCCTTGATATCAAGCTACAGCCAAGTACACTGGAATTTGGGAACGGTCCCTTTCAGCTCCAGCTCAGCTCGTGTATATACATACACGTACATACACCCATCAGTGATGTATCATATGAAAGCCTGCGATCGATTGGTTCTGCAAGAGTGCTTGTCTTTGTTCTGTCTACATTATGTTATGAATTAAGGAGCTGAAACTGACTGTTCACCAGTGTGTGTATATATATATATATATATATATATATATATATATATATATATATATATATATATATATATAACCTGTATATAATGTGTGTATGTGTGTGCGTGTTTAGTTGCCGACAGTTCTAAGGGAGGATTCTGTGATCAATATTCCCGTAGAATGGAATGTCCATATCTTACGAAATTGAACGATGGAGATTTCGCAGAATTTGCACCTAAACCGATTTATGTACCCTCAAATCATACTCATTTTATTTCGCATCGCATTATATTAAACGGTCTCAGTATTATGAGTTAAAAGCTTTTTACTACACCATACCATTAATAATCCAAAAAAAGTTAGTTTGGCCATAGTCCTACCTGACTGAGTCGAAAGTGGAACAATGTATAGTATAACAAACTCAAAATAATACATACGTTAAATGGCTTACCCTGTTTATGTCGACCTGAATCGTCCATCTACATACCATAACATCTTGATACTCATATGTACGGATACCGAATGTTCCGCTTTGCGCTCGTAATACAGCCCCGCCTCTAACGCATCCTGCCGTTAGCAAAAAAACATTAAGCAACATATAATCTTCTTTTGGTTTGGTGGCCACTTACGACCTGTTTGGCTTTTTAGACTCTAAGATGATTGCCGCACAGAATCAACATCTAGATTTTGTCATAACGTCTTTTCTTTTCTAAGAATAGTAAAACGATGATTGTTGCATCGATAAGTATATTTTCGAGTGCAATGAATCCGATTCCGGTATCATTTTACGAATACGCGGCCATTTTGATGACGTATTCCAAGATGGCCCCAAAATCAACGTAAAACGTGTATAATCGCTCGGATTGTACGTGTTTTCTGTAGGAAATAGTCCAGGTGAATAAAATAGTGCACGCTAACAGATATAGCAGCGATATAAATTTGATATTATTTTTACGTAGTTGCATGTGGAAGAAATTGCTTCATTTCATGAAATCATCTGATCCATTAATAATTTACTAAACACATTGGTTATTACATACTTGCTCTTAAACTCAGTTCATATGAGAGTACATAGTATCGTTTTAATGGATTACGTTAATTGGTAATTTCTTACTATCAGAGTTTACCTGAGCACGTACATGCTTACTGCTTATGTTTGATGCTGGTCAATCTAACCCTAAGCACAGCTAAACAAATTCGTTACATGAACAAGCATCTGAATACCGAAAGCAGTCCAACTGTTACACGTCATTTGTAATCAAATGTTGATCGGCTGCCTCAACAGTGTGGATAGGGTCACATGTTGCACCCTCCGCTCCTCAGTGCTGAAGAGTTTTCACGAGGCATGACCTGCTGTTATCCAACATGTGTTGTACTATCTGTTTGACTGTGTGAGCACGTTTACCGAACTGTTATCACATTGATGTGTTAGTTTGCCAACATTAAGACAAATACCAAATTCAACATAATATTGCAATAATGATAATAGTAACAATACTAACAGTGTATCTTGTTACAGCAGGAGAGAAGACCCACTCAGATGTACTTAATGGAGCCGGCCTGCGAAAGACCCATCAACCAGCTAGCTTGGATTAGTCCGTACATAAGAGACAGCACTGCATCCAGATCACAACATGTATTTGGAGAATACATAATTATTTGCCTCACTTCCTCAACAGCAGCTGGAGTAAAAGAAGAATTTATCTGAGGAGATTGAACGAACTTTATTTAACATATGAAGTGGGAACGAAAACTGTATAAGGATAATGTTATCATTA
>JAODUO010000241.1:180000-222500 GCA_025642075.2 Ridgeia piscesae | reverse complement strand
CCTGGTAAATGCGGTGGATGTCAGGAGGCCGAGCGAACTACCTGGGAGTCCACATTATGGATACAAGGCATATCATTATGACATCAATAAACTAATTTTCTAAGTGGCTCTGACCATTTCATAGAATGTCTAAGTGACATCTTCAAAATCGCATCCATTTATAATATATATATATATATATATATATATATATATATATATATATATATATATATATATATATATATATATTTCAATGTTCGACGATGATATGGGAATAACTGTCTCTAGGTTATGTGTTTCTTAAGATACTGAAATAATAGGTTTAGACATCTCCAAACAGAAATAACTACGTCCCATTTTCTACCCAATTTTTTTATTCTTATCATCGTCAGGATGATACACGCTAAACAGCCCCTCCTGTGGTAATGGAAAACTATGGGTTGGTGCGGTGACCGGTGCACCGTTTTGTATTTTTAATACAGCAATTATACAAACTAGTATAGACTAGAAAATGCTATTTAAAATTCGTGCATTTATAAAAAGAATCAGAGCGGCAAAGTGGGCGGTGCTCACAGATTGTTTGAATTGATGTAATAAAGGCAGACTTAGATTTGGGAAAGGAAGATTCCAAGCTGGTAGTTATTGTTCTGGGATACTGCGTGCGTGCGTGCGTGCGTGTGCGTGTGCGTGTGCGTGTGCGTGTGCGTGTGCGTGTGCGTGTGCGTGTGCGTGTGCGTGTGCGTGTGCGTGTGCGTGTGCGCGTGTGCGTGTGCGTGTGCGTGTGCGTGTGCGTGTGCGTGTGCGTGTGCGTGTGCGTGTGCGTGTGCGTGTGCGTGTGCGCGTGCGCGTGCGCGTGCGCGTGCGCGTGCGTGTGCGTGTGTGCGTGTGTGCGTGTGCGTGTGCGTGTGCGTGTGAACTATTAACGCACATACACACATACACATACATGCATACACACACACACACACACACACACACACACACACACACACACACACACACACACACCACACATACACACACACACACACACACACACACACACACACACACACACACACACACACACATACACACAAAAACACACACACACACACACACACACACACACACACACACACACACACACACACACACACACACACACACACACACACACAACACAAACACAAACACACACAGCTGATGAGCTGCGTATTAGTAGATTGCGTCCGTGCGTCCGTGCGTCCGTGCGTCCATACGTCCGTACGTCCGTGCGTCCGTACGTCCGTGCTTCCGTGCGTCCCTCGTCCCTGTACCTTTTTGCGGTTTAGTGGTATGGATATGCTGATCACAAATCACAGGGGTAAAAGGGCTTTCATGTTTCACGAGGAAATAATTTTGTAAATCACGGGTAACGAAAATATCCCTTGTACCCCCTCGTACAACGTATCAACGTTCTCAGTACACTGATTGTTTCATTTGGTCTCCGCGGCATCGTGTAGAGATATTCCGGGTTAATTCACACAGATATGATTATTTTTACATGTGTTAAAATAGTATTTATACACTGTGAAGCATATACCATTATGGTTTGTTCAGCCTTAGTCTGCAGATGGTCCGGAGTATGGAAACGTACCCGGACTCAAAACGAGTCAAGCTGGGATCGTTCCCTTTGTGTTGGGATCCGATAGTGCACACACGGCGTTGTTTCCCAACAGAAAGGAAGTTTTTTCTCATCGGCGAGAGCAGGTTAGTATCGTTTCACGTTCGCTATATTTTGTTTCCACCGTTATACAGAAGCGATATGAACGTTTCGCCAATTATTACTGTTTTAATCGTCGGATTTGAGTGACTTGTTATGGGCCGTTTTGTCAGGATATTTTCCTCTGTTTGCAACCAACTTTATTTGTCTCACGCCCATTGTGTACAGCCCTCCCCTCTCCCGGCGGTTGGGCCTCTCCCAAGAGGCCGGTAGGGCTATTACCCATACCTTTGCTAAGTTTGTTGTCAGTTAATAATTGTTTGGGTAGTACCTCGATGAGACTAACATGTAGCAGCGCACGAGCTTGTCACATTTGTTTACTTATGGATTATTGTATTTCACATTGATTCAATTATTAAATGATCTTTACCAACTACGTTCCCTCTTGTATAATTTCCTTAGCAAACGAGCTCAGGGTTCTGCCATTGAGCGTAAACAGGGTATAAAATACATCTTTAGCACTGCTGAAGTGGGCAGGCGCGGCCATGATGTCACTGACATGGTAACTTACACCGTACAGTCCGGCACGGGGCGCCACCAGTAAAACGTAACCGCCATTGTTAAAGAACACCTTTTACGTTTGCACGGGCAAATGTTTGCAAAACTACAAAACACATCGACACAACAATCATCACCTACAATATAAAGAGAAAGGCAATTTACTGTAGAAGGTTTGAAATGCTAATTATATATTACATATTCGATTATATCCTAGGCCATATGTACGTATGTATATATGTATATAGGTATATGCGTGTGTGTATGTAGTATGTGTGTTTGTGTGTAGTATAACTGCGTGTTCTTGTGTACGTGTGTATGTGTGTGTGTGTGTGTGTGTGGTGCGTGTGTGCGTGCGTGTGTGTGTGTGTGTGTGTGTGTGTGTGTGTGTGTGTGTGTGTGTGTGTGTGTGTGTGTGTGTGTGTGTGTGTGTGTGTGTGTGTGTGTGTGTCGTCCATGTGTATTGTGTGTGCGTGCGTTTGGTGTGTATAAGTGCATGTGTGTGTGCATGTATGTGTAGGTGTGCGTGCGTGCGTGTGTGTATGTGTGTGTGTATGTGTGTACGTGTGTATTGTGTGTGTCTGCGTTTGGTGTGTGTGAGTGTGTATGTGGGTGGGTGCGCGCGTGCGTTTGATGTGTGTGTGTGTGTGTGTGTGTGTGTGTACGTGCGTGCGTGCGTGCGTGCGTGCGTGCGTGTGTTACACATAGAAACAAGCTGCTACGCCTGTTGGTCATTGTGCTGACGACGCCTGCTGGTCACTGTGCTGACGGACCTGAATCGACCACCGGACAGGAGGGGATCAAATCGGTTGTGGGCAGATGGGATGGGTCTTGGGAGATGAGACCGGCTCTTCATAACAGGCACTGCCGAAAGAGAGATTTAGGACGGGAAAGGTCTATGTCGATTGTTCTGAAAGCTGTTTTCACACCTCCATTCAACCTGAGCCGTATTAAAAATGTGAGAATATTCAAGGTCAACTTTGCATCCTACATCACAGACAGTTCCTCAACTGCACCACTCAAAGAGTTTGTGTGTCGGATGTTAATTCTCCACGGCCGCTGTGGAAAACAATACACTCTCAAAACAATGCTGTTAAAGATAATGCACATCTTTACATTATGTCTGCGCAGCGTACTACTGGCTGCAGCAGCTCCACACAATGACGTCAACGAAGGAATACAGCTCACGACGATGTGCGACAAGAGGCAGAAGGGCTGTGCAAGTCGTTAGGCCCTACAGTGTTATCCAGAATGTGGGCGGACTAATGTAGAGTGATGATATTGAGGTACTATTGTGACACTGACCCCGTTTGAAGGTTTGCAGTTGCACATTCATGTGGATCAACGCTGATAAATAGCGGAAGCAAAACCTCTGATGGCCAAAATGAGCATTTTTCATGACAGCAAATAGATTGTAACATCAGTAGCTGCCACGTCAACAAAGCGATACTCGGCAGTTCCTCCCCAACAGGAGATGGGCGGCGCAATTCGATGTATTTTCCAATGTTGTGTTGCATTCGAATCGCTGTCATGTCCTTTAAGCGTGGATATTGTATTTACACATATAGACTGTCGTGGTTCACTCGTCGATCCCAAAGTAAGCACATAAGTACATATTGTACTTCACATACTTATTCCTGTAGCATTTCCATGTTATATTGGTGACTCTGTATTAATGTTCTTCGTCGCAGTTTCACCATTCAACCATTAACACATGTTGTAACAAGCTATACGTCATTATAACATTTGTATTACCTTAATGTTCTTCGTCACAGTTTCACCACTCAACCATTAACACATGTTGTAACAAGCTATACGTCATTATAACATTTGTATTACCTTAATGTTCTTCGTCACAGTTTCACCATTCAACCATTAACACATGTTGTAACAAGCTATACGTCATTATAACATTTGTATTACCTTAATGTTCTTCGTCACAGTTTCACCATTCAACCATTAACACATGTTGTAACAAGCTATACGTCATTATAACATTTGTATTACCTTAATGTTCTTCGTCACAGTTTCACCACTCAACCATTAACACATGTTGTAACAAGCTATACGTCATTATAACATTTGTATTACCTTAACGTTCTTCGTCACAGTTTCAACACTCAACCATTAATACATGTTGTAACAAGCTATACGTCATTATAACATTTGTATTACCTTAATGTTCTTCGTCACAGTTTCACCACTCAACCATTAACATATGTTGTAACAAGCTATACGTCATTATAACATTTGTATTACCTTAATGTTCTTCGTCACAGTTTCACCACTCAACCATTAATACATGTTGTAACAAGCTATATGTCATTATAACATTTGTATTACCTTAATGTTCTTCGTCACAGTTTCACCACTCAACCATTAACACATGTTGTAACAAGCTATACGTCATTATAACATTTGTATTACCTTAATGTTCTTCGTCACAGTTTCACCACTCAACCATTAACATATGTTGTAACAAGCTATACGTCATTATAACATTTGTATTACCTTAATGTTCTTCGTCACAGTTTCACCATTCAACCATTAACACATGTTGTAACAAGCTATACGTCATTATAACATTTGTATTACCTTAATGTTATTCGTCACAGTTTCACCACTCAACCATTAACATATGTCGTAACAAGCTATACGTCATTATAACATTTGTATTACCTTAATGATCTTCGTCACAGTTTCACCACTCAACCATTAACATATGTTGTAACAAGCTATACGTCATTATAACATTTGTATTACCTTAATGTTCTTCGTCACAGTTTCACCACTCAACCATTAACATATGTTGTAACAAGCTATACGTCATTATAACATTTGTATTATCTTAATGTTCTTCGTCACAGTTTCACCACTCAACCATTAATACATGTTGTAACAAGCTATATGTCATTATAACATTTGTATTATCTTAATGTTCTTCGTCACAGTTTCACCACTCAACCATTAATACATGTTGTAACAAGCTATACGTCATTATAACATTTGTATTACCTTAACGTTCTTCGTCACAGTTTCAACACTCAACCATTAATACATGTTGTAACAAGCTATACGTCATTATAACATTTGTATTACCTTAATGTTCTTCGTCACAGTTTCACCACTCAACCATTAACATATGTTGTAACAAGCTATACGTCATTATAACATTTGTATTACCTTAATGTTCTTCGTCACAGTTTCACCACTCAACCATTAATACATGTTGTAACAAGCTATATGTCATTATAACATTTGTATTACCTTAATGTTCTTCGTCACAGTTTCACCACTCAACCATTAACATATGTTGTAACAAGCTATACGTCATTATAACATTTGTATTACCTTAATGTTCTTCGTCACAGTTTCACCACTCAACCATTAACATATGTTGTAACAAGTTATACGTCAGTATAACATTTGTATTACCTTAATGTTCTTAACCAACATGCACGTAACAATTTGCCAACATATGCTACAGAACATTGCATTTCAAAAATAATATATCATTGTTATCCACCAAATACCCATTCTAATTTAAGAATTTATTTGTCAAAACAATAGTTAACTGTAATAAACTTAATCAGTCGCAAGTTCAGGCTGAAACCGTAACTGATTTCAGCCGTCTGGCTTGCCGCTCACACACTCAATAACATGCGCACACTCCACCCCACCCCCGCGATATACAATAGTCAATATTGGCTTCTTACAACGTACCCTAGTCATGTTCAACTTCAGAATCATGCAAACATACCAAGCAATATCCCCAATTCCCAGAGCTTTCCAGGAAATGACAAGTGTCGACTTGCGAACCTAGCGCCCTTTACGATACTTACGTATATGTGGCTGGAAAACCATGTTACAATTACTGGATTAGCTTCACTTGAACGACAGGTAAACATGACCCGTAACCACAATCCAACTTCCTACAGTATTTGCGTGGGTACAGGTCGTGTAGGTTCGTGCAGATTTGACATCGTCCGTGTGTGTGTGACACCTGTCTTGACCTTGTCTTCCCAGATCACCCCGCGATGCAGACCAAGAGCCCTAGGAAGGGTGCAGCTGGGTGTACCCTTACGCACGCCAGAGGTAGTTAACGAAATTACGCATGTGATTAAAACAGCCACGCGAACAACACAGTTTGTTTGTTTACAACGATGGCCGTCAAGTGTGAATCAACACATTTGGCAGGTGTCCGCTGCTTTCTAACTATGATAAAAGGCGGCGGTGATCTTGTTGCAGCCGCACTGCGTGGACACAGGCGCCTCGTGAAATGGGTATCTATCTCAATAACTACACGTTGTATTTTGGCCAAATTTGCAGGGTATTGTGTTTGTATAAAAGGAAGGTTACCTACAAGGTTATATGCAGTTTGCTTAATCGTAACCATGACAACCAGAAAATATAAAAATGTTGGATAAGTGGCGTTTTGTGGGAAGTCCCATAGTCCCATGAAACAAAATAATAATGTATGTCTTGTTTTATTATTTATTCTAGTAAGTAATATGCCAAGTTGTACAATGAAGTAGTTTGAATAAATAAAAATAAATACTTTTGTAAAATAAATTTAGTTTTCTTGTTCAATAATATAACAATAAATATAAATAAATATTATTGTACAAGAAAACTTCATTTTTGTGGGTAACCTTAACCCTACAAATTTGGCCAAGATACAATGAGTAGTTATTGAGAGGAGCCTGTATCCTTAAACGAGATCATAACTACGCGAAAAAGAATTTAAACAGTATATTTCCAGTTATTTTAAACACAACTAATCATGACAAACGGTTGCCGCCTCATAATAGTTCGAACTCGTTGTCTTTGTGGTTTTTTTTTATATAAAACACGTAATCATATTTTTTTCAATGTGTTCGGATACACCATTAATGACTCTGCTAGAGGGACACATTTATCTTGAGTGAGCTTTAAAAAAAAGTCAAGTGGTGGTACGTTCTTACAGTAGCCAATCATCGGGCTTGCTTAATGCACTCTACACGTCACTTCCTGGCACACCTGTCCAATCGAACTACATCTCAAAACATCCAGCCACGCTGCAATTATTGCGCGAAGAATATTCGTCCGCAAATATTCATCACTGTCTATAGCCAGGTACTCATTCGTACAGTTGAGTGAACTGGAACAACGTACAGTGAGCAAACTTGTCAAAGGTTTTATACGGCAGCACAGGACTCGAACCCGGTTTCTCATAGTCGAGAGTCCCAAGCTCTGACCACTGAGCCACAGCGCACCACTGCGATACTAATCGTTTTATTCATAAAAAGTATAATCTATCAGCTTTTTATCTTGTTAATTCGTATGGTTTGGGTAAGGAGGCACAATGTGTTAACAGAAAACTAGAGTTCACTTTCCACAAACTCTGTGTCGAACGTTCGCTTGATCACGTAGTCCTGTCTGCACCCAGCACTCAGAGAGTGCTAATTGTAATGTCCCTCGAGAGAACTCAGCCATTACGACACATTTCATGCATCCCTTGTTTCCAGCGCTGCAGCAAAGTCGTCGGAGTGACTGTTGGGTGACAGCCTCTCAATCAATGATGTCCGACTGTCTGCTCCTCCGCTGTTTCTGTCTGGCGTCATTTGTAGCTGCCTCTGTGAACCCTTGTCTCTGGCGTACACGTCTATCGGAATGACGTGCAAGGCGGACCTCTTAAGCAAGATTCGTTATGAAATGAACAATTTACATTGACACTTTTTGCAACATGATTATATAAATGACGACACCAATGCTATTATGTATCATTATAATATTATAGTAACACACAAGCGTCTGGGGCCGGCTGTGGGCGTCATTCCACGTCGTTCTCCTACAGTGAGTGAATAACCAGAGCATCGGGTTCTTTATATCTTACGTAGAAACTGATCGAAAGACCAGGTTGTTTGTTACCTTGCGTATTTCAAAACGTTCCCCCAACCTTCGCGTTTCCTAGCCGTCGCTGTGCAGTCGTGTTAACAGAATATTCACCATTCTCATACGTCATGTCACATTCGGTCACGCAAGCAAAACGGTACGAAGACGAATTAGAAAGAAGATATACGTGTACTTGACCACATTGCTCCACCAACTGGATTTTTCTCTAATGCCCACTTTCTTATGCTCGTCATATGTCATACGATGTTCGCCTAAATTGTAAGCGATTTGCACCCTTTCGAGGGTATCGGAGCGTGAATATTTCAAATTGTACGGTCTCGCATGCGATTATTTTGGATTCGATGTTTTAATTATAGACATAATCGCAGCACAATGTCAAAATTAATTCTATGTCCAGCTAGCAATGTTCTGTTAAGGGCGCAATTCGCATACGATTTAGGCGAAAATCGTAAGGTACATAGGAGACACGAATCTTCTTTTTCTTCTTCGTGGACTTGCTGAGGAAAACATTTGAATTATTATACAATTCCGCAGCATTTAGACACTTACCTTAATAATGTTACATATTCTCCTTGCTTACTGGCATATCCTTGAGTATGTGGACAACTTAAATATGACTCATCTATTTTGAGACAAAATATCCATTTTGTTTTGATGCGCCGGGTTTCCGTGTCTTCAAGTAGTATGACGTCACGTAACATCCGAAATCCTAGCGCGAATGGTACCGTCATTTCCGGCAACGTCGTCATGTTTTGGTCGTCTCAATATGGCGGCATCACAACATCCGGAATATATCTCGCTTAGCCAAAAGCAAAACACCCAAAACATCCCGCACACACCGTGAAGTCTGAGAATTAAAAACGAATATAGAACTTTTGAGTTACAGTATGCAGATTACATGTATCATGCACAATTTCAGCATAAGTAGAAAATCACAACAGAACAATTCTAAGCATGCTAGAAAGTAGAAGACAGAAATGCCATCATTCCAAAGATGAAGAAATCAGATCCCCAGAAAATACAAGTCTGAGCAGTGTGTCACGAATGTGGAATGTGCTGAAAGGCTTCGTATTGCAAAGATTAGAAAAGTGCAGACATGTCTGGTTTCCACGATCGAGTCTAAAACGGACATCAACAGAAGAAAATCCATGAGCATATATGCCATGAACAAATTTGACAAAATTCTATAGAGATATCACAGAAACTCATGCAAGTAACCAGCACATTTATAGGAAATGTGTTTCTCTATCACTCGGTCTTTAAAACGTCACTCGAAAGAGAAGTAGATTATTTTTCACAGGAGACTGTTGAGAAGACTGCTTATCACAGTGGCCAAAGAAAATCACAAATCACCCATCAGAAGTTCTCAGATTTGACCAAACAAATATCCTATTATCAAACAATAACACACAGGTTGGGGCCCATGGTCAGACTACCAGAGCTCTAGTCGAAATAGCTCTAGTCGAGGGAACAAAATATGACGCTCGCACGACGACAGGAGGACGTAAACGACATGATTCGAATTGATGAAGAAACATCTGTCAGAGATGGTTTTCTCGTATTCACAAGCAAATGGTATGCTTTCGATCGCAGACTCGTAAGGGCGGAGAAACACGGAACCGGATGAAAATACACCAGGGACCTGCTACAACTTCCCTAGCCCATCTTCTACATCGTTGTGTCTGTTGCGTCAACTGGAGCGCCGGGTTGTAACGCTATGGCGTCCCAGGCATTTGCAGTCTTCGTAGATATTGCACTATCTCAGTTCTCGCCTGATTAAGCTCGCACAATAACTTACAGCATGTGACCTACTGTTGTAGAATACGACATTATTCAACCATCACACAACAGGACAGATATATACCTTTGGAGTGACTATGTTAATAAATCAAGCACAACAGCAGAATACCACATAGGCACGATCAAAGGTTCGAAATGTCACGTCCATCTAGGTGCAGGCTTTTTATTACATGAACACGACAGTGAAACTGATCCGACGAAAGTACGCCATTACTTCATCTGTTATTTTTGTAGTTATTCATCGTTGCGTCGTTGGTGATTGTGATTGTCATCAACGAGATTGTTCTGGTCTTCTTCGGTATCTTCACACGCTGCTGTTGTCACGTGACAAGCACCGACGTAATCACGTGACAACAGACAGTAGGACCAGTGAGGAAGTGACCGTGCATGATGGTCACGATTTAGTTTGTAGAATAACGAGTCTGGGTTGTGATTTTCATCTGTGCCACTGTTTCCTTATTACGTTGCGTCAGTCGGTTACCTTAACTGTACGCCCTTGTATACACATCACATATTACAATCAACACCACGTGAGAAACAACTGGGTAACCACACCACAAGTGTTATTTTTACTGTTTTCACTAGATCGAATTGTGTCCGTTTTTTCAGGTTACCTAAATAATGTTCGGCCAATCCCCGTTCCGAGAAGCCACGTTACTAATGTAATTATTTATTTATAACTGTCGTACTGTTTGACCCAGCTGTGGTGAATGTCAGAAAGGCCAATTATAATTGATTCCGCTGGACACCGACACAAATAGAGTCGAACACCGTGCGGGGGCGGTTTAGATCAATACAAAACAACTAATTAGTTTCACTTATATAATAATAATAATAAGAAGAAGAAGAATATTTATCACTGGATATGTCCAGTACATAAAAATTATGTTCAGTCAAAATGCAAGTTTGAGACGGAGTTATATAAATCGCGATAAAATACATATTTTATTGTATTCGTGATCCAACATAAACTCGAATAACAATCATATGTGAAGTGATTGTAGCGGAAATACGTTTGATAAAAGGCAGAATCCCACAAACCGTAATGGATTTAATTTGGTGTCTTACATATCGCCAGAGCAAGGATTAGAGATACGGCGTGAGCCGCTGTGGGTAGACTATTAGACTATTAGGCCCGTGACAATTATAGAGAAAACCCGGTTTCGAATCCCATTGCTGCCATTTCAAAGTTTTGACGATTCCCGCCACTGCACATTGCGTCAGTTCACCCACCTGGGTAGGCAGGTAAATGACTATAGAGAATGATTGATATGTGCGTATGAATAGTCTTCCCCCAAGAGAGTAATTGCAACATGGCTGAAAGCTTGTCCGTGCAGTCGGGAGCAGAGAGGGCTGCCAGGGGGTGACACAGCGAGCACTCTGAGCGGTCGACATTATTTGTTATTGTTAGTTTGCTCAACCTGCGTTACTGGAGAATAAAAATTGTGTGCGTGTGCGTGTGCGTGTGCGTGTGCGTGTGCGTGTGCGTGTGCGTGTGCGTGTGCGTGTGCGTGTGCGTGTGCGTGTGCGTGTGCGTGTGCGTGTGCGTGTGCGTGTGCGTGTGCGTGTGCGTGTGCGTGTGCGTGTGCGTGTGCGTGTGCGTGTGCGTGTGCGTGTGCGTGCGTGTGCGTGTGCGTGTGCTTGTGCGTGTGCGTGTGCGTGTGCGTGTGCGTGTGCGTGTGCGTGTGCGTGTGCGTGTCGGGGCGTGTCGTGTGCGTGTGCGTGTGCGTGTGCGTGTGCGTGTGCGTGTGCGTGTGCGTGTGCGTGTGCGTGTGCGTGTGCGTGTGCGTGTGCGTGCGGGTGCGTGTGCGTGTGCGCGTGCGCGTGCGTGTGCGTGGTTAAGAGTTTGACTAAATTATGAACATTTTCTATGAAGAAAAAGTGTTTAATACATTCAACTTGACCACCGCTGTTGGGCATTGTAGTACTAGTTCTGGAGTGATTATTAAAGGTTCGTCACTCACCTTCAGTACGACCTTGTCCAGCAGTGTCCCTTGTATCATTACGACATAAACAATAACACGAGACAACAGCTGTTGCATCCGTCGACGAATATAAATGTCCACTTTAAATGTTTTATTATCTAAGGATAAGCATTTCTATGTATACATGTTATTTATATTATATATATATATATATATATATATATATATATATATATATATATATATATATATATATATATATTATATTTAAAAACATATATATCTCTTGAAGTAAAGCTGTATTGCGCGACCGCACATATATGAACTTTCTCTTTTAATTCGGAAAACCATTATAGGCGATATTAAGTCGGATATCAATCCGAATAATAACAAGATAATTGTAAATGACAGTTACTTGCGACAGGTGGTCCACACAAAAAAACTGTCCATATGTCATCGCCATTAACCTGTAACGTAACGCCACCTAACGGATATCAGGTACGTCTAACTATAAACTCAGCCTCCCAGGCAAGTAAAACCCGCTCGCAACTCCCGCGCTCCGAAAATAGATGACTCGACTTATAATGTGTGCGCGTCGTACGTACGTACATACGTACGCCAGTGCACTGGACGTTCGCCGGGAGGTATCGGGTTGTGTCGCTAAGTGACGGAGAGATAACTGGTCCGCTATTAGCTAATTGCGGCGCGAGACTGAGAGACTGAGAGATCGGGAACGGCAGAAGGTGTATTCAATAATTGACGAGTGACGCTCGGTTAGCGGTGTAGTGGGACACGTGCTTGCAGGCAGCTCGGTCACACGCGCGCGTTGTGTGCCTCGTAGCGTTCGGCCGCTCAACGGCAGTGGCTCCGTGTCTCGCCCCGCCAGAGGCCCACGACATAGTTTAGACACGCGGGCTCGATATAACGGCCCGCCCCGAGGTTGCGGGCATTACTGACACACCGGGGAGGAAGGATACACATGGGAACGTATCCACAGTGGTCGGTTCACACAAACAGTTCACCCGTCAACCGGAGGGCGAGACGACTTCAACTTTCGGTGGTTCGCCTGTCCTTTGGCACGGAGACAACGGCATCGCTACTGGGATGAGCTGAGGAGGTTAATTCGTATTTATAGCGGACGACTAGTTGCATGGGAAATTACAACCATTACCATATCCATTTGTGATTATCAAGGACAACACGTGTTATTCCCGGATTCGTGAGGACCAAGTAAGGACACGGAAATACCGCGGAACAAAAAGGAGCCCGTCGCACCATTGCTACAAGTGGTGGCATTCCAGTACGTTACGTAATTGATCCACGCAACACGAGTGAGACGTTTGCCAGGGGCAACGACGTACTGTTAGCTTCGTTAGGACCGACGCACACCGACTGGGACCGAGGGACTGACGACGTCAATATGGCGAAGGAGTCGTCGGCGGCCCAGCGCGAACGTCGGGTGCTGGTGGCGACCGTTGGGGTGACGATGTTCGGGACGCTGCTGATGCTCGTGTCCATCAGTACGGACAATTGGGTGTTGCTGTCACTGGACGAGGCTGTCTATCGGAACACGTCCGGGGCGTACGTCGTCTCGCAGAAGTCGGGTCTCTTCCGGATCTGTCGCAACGAGTACGACAACCGCACACATCCGGTCGTGGAACGTGAGTATGGACACAGACGTGAAGGTGGGCCTGGTGGTTAGTGGTGGTCAGTGGTGGTTAGGAGAGGTTAGTGGTGGTCAGTGGAGGCTAATGGTCAGTGGTCAAATGGTGGGTGGTCAGTGGCGATCAGTGCACGTATTTAATGGCAGTGGGGTTGTTGGCTGTTATTTGCAGTCAGTAATGGTCAGTGGTGGTTAGGAGTGGTCAGTGGTGGTCAGTGGAGAGTAGTAGTTAGTGACGGTCAGTGATGGTCAACGTTGGGTGGTCAATAAATGCCGGTGCGCAAGACTGGTTAGGCTTAATGGTGGTTATTAGCTGTTGGTGGCGGTCAGCCGTGGTCAGCTGTGGTCAACCATGGTCAGTCGTGGTTCAATGTTGTCTAGTTGACACGCACCCAACAGAATGCGTCGGTAGTGGCTGGGGCGATTGGAGGGGAGAGCTAGTGTTGGTTCGGAGGGAGAGAAGAAGGAAAGCGGAAGGCCGGGAGATACGTTACGATATATACACTCTCCCTCTCCCTCTCCCTCTCCCTCTCCCTCTCCCTCTCCCTCTCCTCTCCCTCTCCCTCTCCCTCTCCCTCTCCCTCTCCCTCTCCCTCCCCTCTCCCTCTCCCTCTCCCTCTCCCTCTCCCTCTCCCTCTCCTCTCCCTCTCCCTCTCCCTCTCCCTCTCCCTCTCCCTCTCCCTCTCCCTCTCCCTCTCCCCCTCTCCCTCTCCCTGTCTCCCTCTCCCCTCCCTCCCTCTCCCTCTCCCTCTCCCCTCTCCCTCTCCTCTCCCTCCCCTCCCTCTCCCTCTCCCTCTCCCTCTCCCTCCCTCCCTCTCCCTCTCCCTCTCCCTCCTCCCTCTCCCCTCCCTCTCCCCCCCCTCTCCCTCTCCCTCTCCCCTCCCCCCTCCCCCTCCCTCTCCCTCTCCCTCCCCTCCCTCTCCCTCTCCCTCTCCCTCTCCTTTTTTATAAACACAGAATTGCTGAATCCAACAGTTGTTTCTGCTTCGCTTAAAATACATACGTGGATGGGCATGCTGTCAGAACAAGTTCAGATATAATGCCATGACCTTTACAATAGAAACGAACGGATGGACTCTACGTAAACATGTGTAACACTGCCAGTTCTGTGGTTGTCTGTGAGGATCACGTAGGACGTATAACTTACGTCGAGGCAAACGAATCGTGAATGCCGTGAATTTTTCTGAAAGGTCAGGTATCAAACTGTTGCAACCGTAGTCGATTTCTATTGTGTAGAAACGTACAGCCGTACGGAAATAATACTATTAATAATGTACGCAGTACGCACCGCTGGTGGTGTCATATAACTATTAATATTGTTCTGCGCCCTGACACGGTGTTACTCATTCGGTGGTGCGACATCGGTGCAGATATCCCCTTTAATTGACCTCACCACGATCGCTCACAAAAAAACACCCTCTCTACTCGTACGTATTCAGCGCATCGGACGGCGCCAATCAATGGTCACTCCGCACTGCGACGTTACCTTAACAGGAAGGCACGATTCGATAATTGTCCGGTTGATGTCGCTTGTTAAATAATGAATGAGTTTCAATGGAAAACACTACAGCCGTTTACCGCGCCACTGACATCCGTTATTGATAGCGGTAACGTTTCTATGTTGTTAATGGGTGAAGGTGAATATTTATACATTTTACTACGTATTGTTGTGTGCAATGTCACTACCTGTGCAGCCAGGTCTGTTTATTCAATCGTAGAATAATTATTGAATGTTTTCTGTATTACAATGTATGTCTTTCAGTACATGAACATAACATATAAAAGAAACGAACTAAGCGAAAGTAAATACTATTTTAGATCAATGTTATTTACGTTACGCCATAAGAACTGGTCTCAAAAGTTCGATATGTCCAGAAAAGTGCAGTGTTTTGTTTGATTGCAAACCGATAGCTACGCTAACCCACTATCGCTACGCAAACGGTCATGGATTTGCAATGACGTGTTTACCATGGTGTCGACCCTGTCTTATATTGTCAGCCACAATAGCGTTAGTGTGCATTACTGTAAGTATGTAAGTATGTGTGTATGTATGTACGTACGTACATGTGAGAATGTGTCTGGGTGTAAACAATTAACACAGTCGATGTAATGTTCAACACTGTACGTGTACAAATGTCCAGGTGGTTTCTCCAATTAGCAGGTCTGGTTGAGACGGCTGTAAACAAGAACTAATTCGATTTTGCAATGTTACACTTCTCGGTGTTATGTGTGTTTTCTCGACGTAGACAATCGCAGAGCAACGATGAAAAACAATTATTATTCGTAATAACTACGCAGGGAAAGTTATCGCGCAAGCACATCATGCAGCCGTGTAATCGGGCGCCGTAATATGAAACGGTGATCGCTCGCAAAATTAAGTTGTATCTGCCAGCTGGGCAAAGGACATGAGACGATCTTTTGTCGAACACACTGGGATCTCACTAATTTATACCCCAGGGCACTGCCGGGTACCCCATTTCTGCCACGTATGTTGTTGTTGGCACAAAAAGTGGCAGAAATGAGATAGTATACCGATAAATAATAATGAAAATGTAAATGGGTAGAAAGAAAATAACACTTTGGGCTAACTATTTCACTTCCGGAGAATCATATTAAATCTGCTTGTGTCTGTGTAGCAAGGAGCGATATAATGCTGTCTCATTTAGGCCGTATTTATGTGGACACGGTCAGATACACTGTACGGGTGTTGTTTGTTGGACGTAATCCTACTCAGGTGTCGGCCCTCGAGTCGGCCATCTGGTCACTGGTCAACGCTACGGTTCCTTGTGTCCCACCTTGTTCGTTTGACATCGTCGCTGCATGATGTTAGCAGCGTTTCGGTTCGTTGCTGACTATAACATTATTTATAGACACTAGCTCAAATCTCATATACGCTAGCTTGACTAGAGTTAGAGAGCAATAGAGATAGAACGAGACAGCAGATATACAGAGTCACAAAGACACAGACATAGATATAGACACATACAGACAGACATAAACCGAGAATCAATTACGTGACGGTCACTATTTGTTATTCACTGGTATCAGGGTCAACGCTTGTCAGTCTTACATAAGAATTTGTGATTTTAATTATCTGTAAACTTGATAAGTCAGTACTAGTTTTGGAATTTTAAATCTGCTATAACATCGCCAGTTTGTATCTTACTGTTTTCGGATACTCAACTCGGTATGCCCCCATCCAATATAGCCCTAAAACAATCTAATTTCGTATAAGCACAGGACTTGCACGAACCGCGCAGAGAAGAGGACATCGCTGTACCGGTGTTGTAGTGCGGCCTAATTTAGCACCTGTGTTGTGGTGGTCAGGTGTTGGGAGGGAGAGGTGGGCCGACCGCAGCTTGACCTCCGCACCGGACGTCTCCCACCTGTGCCCGTCCGTTCAACGCCACTCCCTGTTTTATGGACAGTTGACCTCGTGATCCGGTCACTGTTCGTCCGGGAAACGTGTTAAATGTGTACGTCGAAACAAACTAATTCGTATGCTAAGAAAACAGTAATATTATAATCACTGTAAGATGTCAACATTTGTCACACAATTATTATAAATTATACGTGAGTGTATGTTGTTATACTATACTGTCATTAACGAGTAGTGTGCAATGTTGCAGGGGAGTACTGCAAGATGTTTAAGTTCTTCCCATCCGACAAAAACATCGAAAAGGATCCAGAAGTGGACGAGCACATTATAAGTAAGTTCCTTTATTCTGTGACCACTCGGCTACTCGATACACGAGTGTAATATGTATGGCGTAATTGGCCAAAACCCTGCGAAAAAATGCGCGTCTGTTGAAGAAGTCCATCATTGCGACAACGCATCTCAAAAGCCCGGAGAACAAACCGTCATCAACTCTCTTGCGGCGTCAGTTGTAATGACGTCCTAAGTCTGCTAAAAGGGAGTGGGCCTCGTATTGTTTATTGTACAATAATGTTATATAATATAAGTAAATATGCTATATAGTTCAAACAGCCCGAATATGCTTTAATGAACCACGTTTTTGGTTGATGAAATATTATGCTACGTGACGAACCAATTGTTTACCTTCAAACGAATCGTCGGGGTGAACAGTGAAAGCCACATTGACTGCGGAGTGTTGACTTGTGTAGCTCCGCCCCGTTGGGTATCGACCTGGGAATTATCCGAGCTCGTTGTTTGTGAACTTGAATGACCACGCTGCGATTTGAATGACAGTGCGGCGATTATTATAAACATAAAAAGGTGAAGTTCTAAAGTTGGAGGGGGGTTTCTAGCACTACCGATGCTAACGATACTTTGAAATGTGTCAAGATGCTGAACTGCAAGTGCCTTCTGAGTGGCTAACAGGCCAGGCGGTTGACCAACAGCGCTGTTAGTCCGCTCGAACAGTGATAACGCTTAAGTGAAAAACAGGGGTGACGGACTCTAGCTAAGCCGGCGAAGGCACGCTGAAGTGACAGTCGGTGTCTGCTGCACGGACACGTATTTTACGCACCGTCGCCTTGAGTAGAGTGATGTTAAACATATCTCCCACTAGCCGCCGTCCATGCCTGACAGACAGACGCACATTTGCTCCAGGTCGTGTAAACATTCAAACAGTTGCTGTTTCACGTCGCTTCAATGCAGATGTTGCCAGTCAACTGACGGATACAAACGCAGGAAATAACGCTACGCTGGATCCCGCTGTGTAGCGTTGAAGTAAGTTTCGGCTGTAGACTATCACCGAGACGAACTGTCACGTAGAAAATGGTAGGATTCATCGCTCGAGACGTCAACGAATCAATATTCTCAATCAATAAGCACAAGTTTGTCAGCGTTCGCTTTGCTCCCCCATTCAACGTATACAACAGTATCTTATATTGTAAGATCGCGAAGATGTCATCATGTAAACATGACCTACGTGTGTACGTAAGCATAGCACTGCTCAGGTCAACCTACCGATTGTTTTGGTTTGGGTTTGAATTATTTCGAGGAATAGCATGCAAATAATGTTGATATTTGATTTCTTAAAACTCGGTCTATAGCGAAGAAATCACAACATTTAAACTAAGAACAGGTCGTATAAATTCACGATGTATAGGACCTACGCAAATACGTAATAATTACCGGAGTATTTCGTTACCATGCATGTATTGCGGAAGAATAGATAGCAACGGCACCTAGCGAGTGAAACAAGTGACACTGCAACCACTCTAAGTCTACGACAGTGTCGAAGTGGCCATCCATGTTAACGATCAATGGTCAGAAAACAATCCTATTTCCGTACAACTTAAGAAGTATCTTCCGGATATGTTACGGAGAACGTGTGTAATGAGGACATGGGACCGAAGCACCATGCGTGCCTTCGTGTGATTGCGGTTGACAGTGAGCAGTAGCGATGGTGAACCATCCACCTGTTTCTCGTTAATAAAGCACCACTAATATTAAAACAGCTATCGATTTCGGCTCGACGTATTATCGGCCGGGCTCGACAGCAACAAGTCGCTTGCCACACGTCAGCCGTCGAGACGCGGCAGGAATATCCTGGACGGTTAAATTATGAATAGTCGTTCGCGACGTAACGCTAATGTGGTGGTCGCGACTGTTTGACTTATTGAGTAATTATTAATAAGTCGATTGGTCATTTAGTTTATGTCAGTTAATTACGATGCTGCAACTCCCAAGTCAGTGTATATATATATATATATATATATATATATATATATATATATATATATATATATATATATATATATTGACAATGCCTCGTCCAGCGCAATGACCCAGTTTGAATTGTCCATGGGTTGTTCGATAGAAAATGTTACACTGACAGACTTAGCTTGAAACCATGGTATTGGTAAGCAGTATTATAAACCACCGTTATCTAGACATGACTGGGTTCAGTAATGTTGCATTGACATATTATCTGATTCAGTCATTGTAAATAGATTATCAGTCGTGTTTTTGTTATACGCAGACGTATTGTAACAACACAAATTATGCTGAACAGAAAGTTGTTTTATTCGTGTTGGTTAAAATAATTACGTGGTTTAAAATGGTGTGTTTGTGTGTGTGCGTCAGTACGTCGAAGTTTACAAGTTTGTTATGACGCTCTTGTATGTCATGACGCCATGTTGGATTTAGATGGTTGTCGCTTAGTCTCGCCATCGATCGTCACTACATGATGTCGATGGTTACAAAACAAACTAGTACCACCTACGTCCGGCTGAACATAAATTATACTTCCGTTGCCTTGATCTCAGTGCACAAGACGTCATCAACAACAAATCAAACATTATGGCAAGGAAAGACTTATATTGAATTGATACCGCACGGAATACAGCGAAACCCACTCCGTGTCTTCGCGCGTCTGGTGTTTTTGCACATGGACTAATGAAAAGTATAAACCATATACAGCCACTTGGTGGGTGGGTGAAATGTGCTTTATTGTTAGTCTCGCGTTGCTCATTAGCAAGACTGGTCCTGACTGACATGTAAAAAGCAATAACTGTTAATCATCAGAGCGTCTTTCCTAGAAATATTCCCTATATAACCGTATAGGAGACGACTGCAAACATATGTTTTTCCCCACATATTTGTGGAACACTAAAATAATTTCCGACGTCACAAGACTATCATTTAGCGAAAATGTGCAATTGTTTTTGTGGGCGATAATGCATGTAGTTCTACTGTCTGTCTTATGAGAAAATGCTTGTCTTTGATGAATACATTGCTATCTTGGTCTGTCTGGTAGGTTCAATGTCGCCCAAAGAACTATCATAATATATGTTTAATATATATATATATATATATATATATATATATATATATATATATATATATTATGTTACATCGTTGTGTCTGTAGACTACCGCCGGTCGCAGACGGCGTTCGCTGTCATCGCCCTCGTTCTCATGCTGTTGTCTCACACATTCGCCATTTACGCGCTCCGTGAGCCGCGCTACATGTTCAAGAGACTGGCCGCCATGATGCATCTGATGACAGGTAACATGTGCTCTCCCTAATGTCTAGTACGATAAGTAAGCATTCTCAAGGTCCTACACGTAACACTCATTCGCATCAAATCCGTATGAGATTTATACAATATATCTTATACATGTCAGTTGCTTCAAACAATTATGGATACTAGGGAAAACGGAAATTGTCGTATTACGTTATGTTAGTAAGCAGCGTTTATTTACAGGTTTACATCATTAATATACATCTTCGTCAATTCCACTATTTTCTCATTTATAAGATACGCAATATATATTTCAAACAACGCTAAATGTGTAGCGTCGCCGCTTTAATAGTACAAAATGCACACGAAGTATTTCAAGTATTTATGTGATAATATTATAGTGAATTCGTAATACCTTTTGAAAATGCAGTACTCTAGTGAACGACTTTGCAATGTGTAATCAGAAATATTGTACTTGTACATGATGCTGTGAACAAATTACTGGCCAGTACGGGAGATAAAGTTTATTATGCGTTATGATGTACCGTGTCTTCTTTACCTACCTAAGCTAAAAGGTCAACTCAAACAGCGGAAACGTTCATTCGCCCTAGACCAAATTGTATCGGAAATGCGATCATGCATCAAACTAAACTCGTTCTCAATTAACGACTAATTCTAGATAAAACAAACCTGCGACATTTCGTGGAATGTCATTTATGAATGCAAGTGTGTGGCATTTCCAATGGCATTGTGACAACTGTGTTTGGATTGACATGACAATGAGAGGAATCCTGTACCGTCAATCATAGAAAGTGCTCGGATTGTTGATATAATACAGCTTGATCGGCGTGGATCATGTTGTCTCTCAAACATACTCAGAGAGACTAAAAGCGATCATCCTCATTATGAGACGTAATTCTGTCAGTATGAACGCATTGCTAAAACCGTGCTCTGTTATTCCTGATGCGGCGAGCTTACGGCTCTTGTCCCTGCACCTGTAGGCTTACACGGTAACGGATCCTATATTACGGGGATCTGTGCTATTCCGGTCAAGCAGCTGGCCCTGTGTGCCGGGGCACGACTGTGTAGGCTGACGGAACCATTAACCTGACAACACACACGCGCAGATGTGAAAACTGATGCCATCCAACAGCCTTACGCCGTCCGTCAGTCGCTCGGGTTATGACTGCGGTCTGTGTACCGGGCAGGTCAAGGACACAAGCGAGTGCCTTTCGGTCACTGCTGTGGCAATATTGTAATTAATTGAAAGGGTGTAAGCGTGCATGCGTGCGCGCGTGTGTGTTGGAGCGCAGAAGAGCGAACGAACCGAAGTGCACGCGAGCGTGCGTAAATATAATCACGGGCATGTGAACACGTATGTCTGCATGTATAATGTATTATTGAACCTCACCTGTGTACAAATGTCAATATGTCCGACAGTATTGCACATGGTAAAACGCAAGCAATTTTTCAAAATAACAACTACCATTCCCCGTTGCATACACATTGCCCCGGGTAGATCGGAATTCCGGGTAGATCGACATACTTGTTGTTGCCCTGAGAACTGTAGCCAAAGTCGGTCGGGGAACAGTGGCGCCCCGGGGCACAGAGTAGTTTCGACGTCTGTAAACTGTAATACGCCGATTTTTTAACGTGACCCATTTCTGTTGGTTCTCGTAGCGGGCGCTGTCTTCATCAGCGGCGAGGTCTTCATCCAGTCCGTCGAGTACGAGGAGGACTATCTACGCGCCAGGTACCCGCGCGGCGCCTCGCACCACTACGGCTTCTCATTCGCCTTCGCCGTCCTCACGGTCATCATCTACGTCGGCGCCGGCGTCGTCTTCTTCATCTACGGCCGCAAGCGCAAGGGCGAAAAGGCGATCACGGAGCAGGAGGCGATCGAAAACGAACCCGTCATCATCGGACGCGCGTGAGGTGCCGGTCACGTGAGACGCACGTGACCGACACCTCACAGCGAGCAGCGCCCCCTGGCCCGAGAATTAGCACGTCGATCGTACCGGACATAACAGCGCACTTCCGGAATAGTCAAATTGACGTTTCCAACAGCAGCTCTGTCCCGTTTGTCATTATGTGGCTTCCCACATGTGGTACATTTCTGGCAGTACCACAAGGAAAATGATAGAACCACAATGAGACGCTGCACGTTGTCGTATGAGACAATCGTTTGTGCGTGTACATATACAAGGCATTGCAGATAATGATTTATATCTTAAACGGGAGTTGGGAGTTGTTAGCGCTAGGTCGGCGTATACAAAATAGAACATCAAGGGTTTAACTTGACTGATCTTAGTGAGGTCTTAGTGAGTCGGGCGCGACTGAGGATGCAAACAGGTTATGTACATAACCAAGAGTGATGATTATTTGTGATTTATTCTCCTTCGCACTCGTTCATTTGCTTTGATCGCAGAGATTTGCGGCGCGACCCAATTGGCACATCACTGCTCTCATCGTGTAAATACATGATTCAGTTTTATACCACTGTGTCCTATGATAGATGTGTTCCGTTTATTTATATACTGCACAAATGCATGTGTGTGTGTGTTGAGTGAAAGACGGCTGCTTCTGAGAAATAACTGAGGTATACTGGCAAACCCGTGGGACTGGAGTCTCACAAGTTTTACATGATAGTCATTTCGTAAATACGTAAGCATTTAATATGGAATGTAATCAAGTGAATCGCCGTCAATAAGGGACTTTGTAAATACCGGTGATTCAGATCACATACCAGAGGATTCGTTTGAATGCCCGGCTGCCGCTAAATATTTTGTACGCATCATTCATACGTCATAGATATCTATATTCGTTCAAAGTGCGGCAGAGTGTATTGTAAATAAACTACTTTAAATCGTGAAGTAAGGAAGTTATTTTTTAAATACTTATTCTGACTTGTTGTTTAGTTTCTACGTAAATGGTGAAAGTGTGGCTTTCTGGAACTAGTTTTCAAAGATTGTAATTGCTAAGTATTGTTGTGGTTTTCCATTGAAAACAAATTTGCGTATAAAATCTAGAAAAGTTGATATTTGCCAACAATAAAGTATCCCCTGATGCTTATTTTCTCTGGGCGGTCGAGGAACCGGCCGTAAGTTTAATACATTTAATATATAATCTTAATTACTACAATGGTCTTCTGTTGCTGTGACTTGACATGTAATTGTTTTTTTTAACGAAATGATTTGTTTGTTGTGTTTGCGTTTGTACGTATTTATTGTGGTCATCGATCTGCCTTGCAATGATGGTTCTCTTTGAGTTGTTCTGACGTGGCCACGGCAATATTGTGGCCTTATTTCGTATGTGGAATTACTTGCAGTGGAGTTAATAAATACATTTGACGATAGTTCAACATGCAGCTTACATATACCAGCCCCACACTTGCAACAGGTGAACGAAATCCACTGTAGAGTCACGCAGTGCATTGCACAGATGTACTGATTTGATTACACATTAGTAACAGTGAAGTAAATACGCGTGTTGTTAATTAATAAGTGTACACATGGACGCATGGTGTATATGCGCAGGTGTGTTCGCATGTTTTTGTGTAGCGATGCATTTACTAACATGGTCTTCTTGATATTGGTTGGTATCAATAATGGCCCCCAATGCTGAACATTATATTGGAATTGTTCCGATGTTGCGGAGTTACACGACGCTTTCTATAAAGTTTATATGTGTCAAGATTGATAAAACATCTCGATTCTGCACAACTTCAACGCCGTTAGGTAACCATGTAAAACTGGCTAAATAAGTGTGTAGTTCCATGATAACCAAACCCATATCTATCACGTTGTGTTATAATGGGCAAACCATAGTCTCTGCAGACGGTGTCGATGCGCCATGTTGTCAACTTCTGCATTTTGGCGTCGTCCGCCATGGCTGTGCAATCGACTTTGAAAATGGCTGTCCTTGCCACAGCGAGAGCTGACGAAGCAGGAAGAGAAGGTGCTGCAGCTTGTTGCATTCTCCGTATCCTCTTCTCAATCACACAACGGTGTGTCTTTTCATGTACCTATCTAATTTACCTATGATCATCGTCTTCTGCAAGCCAGGCTTCAGCTTTAATGCCGCAATATTAAAGTATTTTGCACTTGTGTGCGCTTATAATCGATCTATACGCAGCATTTGAAAAAATGTAAAACGTACATTTGAAAATGTTCTTATATAAACACCCAAACACAAAAATTACGTACGTAGTAGACTTTACTTTCAATAAAGAGAAACATTGTGTAACTCTCAACCAATGGCGTTTGATGAAGAATGCAACGACTACCAAAACTCCGTGAGGTGACAGCATCTGTGAACCCCCAGTGTGGCCTGGGGCAATGACTCTGCATTTGAAACTGCCAGAAAGGCTCTCAGGCCAAATTTGAAATAAAAAGTTAAATAAGGATATCTTTTTATCAGATAAAACTATAGCATAAAAGCTATTAAACATTATAGCACAAAAAAAAAAAAAAAAAAAAATTCGTTGTTAGTTTCGAGTAGAGGCACGACACGAGCAAAGCATAAATTGTCACTAGTCTCACTCGGCTGCGTGACAATGCCGAGAAGATATTATTTAGGTGAACCAACGTCACTGTTCGATCCAGTGAGCTATATAGCTTTGCTCGAAGTCCGACGCAGCCGTCAGATGTCATCACCGTTTTGGATTAATTCACAGGTTTACGCGTATAATAAGTAATGTTTATACAGTATTTTTGATTTATGTTTCTTCTTGTGTAAGATGGTTGCATATCATCATAATCATCATCATTGTGCAGCCATAATGTCTCGTGGTTGGGCGAAGGCCTCAGCATGCTGCTTCTACATCTGCCTATCTTGCGCTATCCTCCGCCAGATGGTACCCTGTCAGTAGTCGTCTAGTTCGTCTCTCCACCGTCTCCACGGTCTTCCTCTGAGTGCTTTCCTTTCGTAGGGTTTCCAGGTGGTGATATCGGTTATCTCGTATCCTGCTGACGTGCCCTGCCCAGGTCCACTTCCGTCTTCTGACTTATTCAGTCACGTCTGTGACCTAGGTCTTTTCTCTTACCCAGATGTTTGTTTTTTGTCCCCATATGTGATGTTTAACATACTCCTTTCCATCTTTGTTTGTGCGGCTGCTAGCTTGTTTTTTGCTTTGGTGGTGAGTGCCCATGTTTCCGCGCCGTATATCATTGTTGGAAGTATGCATGAGTTGTAGACGTTTCTCTTCAAGCATGTTTCAATGTTACCCTTGAAGATGTCGCGGTGCTCCTATTGTGGGTTAGGCCACCCTGGCGGTCACCACCGCAGGGTATAGTCTCATCAAGCGGATGCGAGAGGAGTTCAAAAGTGCTGCCACCTCACGGACCCTGAGTATTCGTGGCTAATAAAACGGTGCTGCCATCTGAGGCCTCTATGAAGAACCTTTTAATCGGGTAACGTCCTTGCCTCGATTAAAGCTGCTCCCTCCACTCGTTTGCTAATCGCCAAACCGGTTCTTTTATGACCAGATTTGTAATGTGTTAATAGTTTAACTAGTATGTACAGTCAGTTAACTTTTGTAATGCGTACATGTCATTTTTTATCGTAAAAAAAGAATCGCCGTTACACCGGGTATAACTGGCGAAACAATCAGCAGCTTTTTGGGTCACGTGCTTTATGCGAGATCGACCTACTGCGGCACAATAACAAATCGCACGTGCTTTTGCGCGTCATGACTAAGATTCCAAAGGCAAAGTGATTCTTCTATGAAGGTACGCATTAAGTGCCTTAACGCAGTTAGCAACAAGAGCGAGTAGTCGGGGGCTAATCCACTCTTGTGAACGTCTACTCGACGCGGATACTCTAACTTGTAAAATTATCAGTGTCGCTGACAAGGCAAGCCAGTTTGAGTTGACAGTCGCCATCAATATCGCTCGGCATCACTCAGCCAGACACAACCTGTGTTGATATGTACCGGTATTGTATTTGATTACGCAGGATCTTGATGCAGGCTTTGATGAGATGGCAGCACCTTTCAGTCCCTCAACTCTGCCTGGGAAATTAATCGGCTGCCGATGTAACCGCCAGGGCGGCTTTCCCCCAGATTGGGGTAGAGACGCCGATTGGTTCTCAGGCCGAATTTGAAATTAAAAATTAAATAAGGATACCTTTTATCAGATAATGTCTTATCAGCGTAGTTACGTAGCCGACCGACAGTCGGTTAAGCGAGACTAGTAACGCCAATAAAACCAGCTATGCACAAGTGTCTACGTTATTGCTTTCGGACGAGGAATACTTTTCCTCCTATTTGTGCTTTCACGATTTTTCAACGAAGTTCCAAATTGTGTTTTTGGTGGTTACAAAACCCGGACAACAGCTGATGTTCAACTGTTAAAGGGCAAAAAAGGCAACGGTTTCGTATCATACACTTAATAGAGTTTCTACAAACTAACAATTTCCACATATATTCAATTTTTTCACGTCAGCGGTTTACTCAGAATGTGACCTTAAAGTCTAAAAATCTAACGAAATCCATGATGGCCTAGACACCACCATCTTAACCGGTGACGTATTCGTTTGGCTTGGCCTGGCCAATAAGCGCGCGGCATTCTAGGTCTCTGCTGAGGCCGGTCAGCTTCCTGCGACGTCAGTACGCTTGCCTACGGCACAACAACATCGAGTCTTCGTTTAGTTGGCGTGACATGTAGCAGCTGCTTAGACCTATCTGTGGTCAACAAGTAATTATGAAGTAGACATACATCACCAGTGGATCATGGAACAAGATCCAACAAAACGTCGCCGACCGTCGTCTTCTTAAACCCGGGGCAGGGCTGACAATATTTAGCCATGGATGGACCGAAAAGCTAAACCGTCGAAGCAACGCATATATCAAGCTGGCCGAGACATCAATGATCAGATCGCAAGAAGGTTAGTATGATGTACTATTTTTTCTGTGTATTTAATTGTGTTTTTTGCAGACGTCAAGCACACGTAACGTTTTTGTGCTGTTAAAAGTAGTGTTGACCGCCGTAGACCGGCTATCGATTGATGATGGCTCGGTCATCGATGTGTTGACGAAGCCCGATGCCGATGGCGATGTCCATCGATGACAGCTAATCTGTTTCTATGGTATCACGTCCACATGTGTAAAGACTAAGATATACTTGAACCAAGCTAGGACAATAGCAAAATTTATATCATCGCATAATTTAGTACAATGCAGAATTAATAATTTAGCCTTTAGAAGAAACTTGAATAACTGAACTTGAGCACGACACGTCTCATGGGTGATAATATGTCATCGGCGGAGGGACCGTGGCCTTGGATTGTCGTTGGCACTTCTTCGTAAATTCAGTAACCGCTCATAGTGACATAGACATTTATTTCCCATCGATGTAAATGTAGACTATGTCAGAGTAAGGTGACATTGATTAATACAGCTAGTAAAACTTATGATATATGCTAAAAAAAACAATGACAATTTTATGATGCTGAAAACTATAAATTCAGTCAGTATTTATTTAAACATTAAGTTTTTACAAAGTTTTGTTAGTTGCATTTTTCTGTTAGTTTCCAATTATGAGATACACATCTGACTATATTTATCATAATTTTATCAAGTTTCTGCATGCACTTTGACACCCCACTTTCAAAATTAGTTTCACCTTCGAGTAGCAGTATTTATGACTGTTTAATGGCTGGTGGAATTCAATGATTGTTTGAAATCCATGGACAGTTGCTGCATGCATGTTTTAAACTAAATCTTCATTTAAACTACTCATTTTATCTGCAACAAGTTTATTTTGATGTTTTATTAGCTTTTTAGATGTGACGTCGGTATCCACTGGTTAAAGATCTATTGTCACCTGTAAGTGATAATTGAAAACAGATAAGTTTTATTCTAGATAATTATATAGTGAAAATTCATACACTTGATTGATATTGTCTGCTGCATTCTCACAATATGGCTGTGTTTCTCAATTTCTGGTAATCTCATATGAATAACCAGAGGAAATGCCAATGCAATGAATTATTTCATTCCTTTGTTGTTGGTTACAGAAAACAGTGATTGTGGCATCCACACGCATGTGCATACGCTGCAATTGTTGAGGAAGAAGATACGACAATGTATCTGGAGCAAAGTTCAGCAGCATTCAATGCGCTGCCTGAAGTCAGTCATCACAGCACGGCACTTTCTGGGAGCCATTCCCTAGCTCACTAAATTCTGTCATACTGGCCAGTGGAGGTGTATCAGAGTTACCTGCCCCAAGAGACTTCTATGAAGGTATGACAGCAGTCGTAACTACAAGGGGACTTTTGCGACAAGAGGACTTTTGCGATAAGTTGCATTTGAATCCTTGCTTGTACAGTTCTCTTCACATTGCCCCTAGCTGTATAAAGTAGCACACAGTAATTGCAGTATTGCTTCATATTTCTAAGATAATACAGGTATGGCATTTGAATGAACTAGTAACGGTGTCATGGGGGACAAAACACAGCTGTAAACACTTATGAATACAGCTACTTGTGTAATTAATAACTTCTCGGTTTTTGATAAAATAAAATAAATAACACGTCATTATCACTGAATGTATTAAAATATAATAAAAAATACACAAAAATACAGTCACTGTATATACATGATACAAAGTGAAACAGTAAGATTAGAACAACAAGTGATAATTGGGAGTGGAATGTGATAGTGGAATTCCTGGTCAATGTGTTGTTATTTAACTAATGGTTACTAATTTGGCTAATGTTTGGTTACTAAAACAATGACTTCTTACATGATTATCAAATGAAATTACAAAAAATTAGTACATGTTTATAATCATGTAGAAAAAGTTTCAAAGTTGTCTAAATTATAATCAGTTAATGCAAGCACTATATTCATTGTAGGAATGAAATCACGATTGATGTTATCTGCTGTTGCGGGGAATTATCGGCCACGTCTTGTCCCATGCATCCCTGTTAACACAGATGTCATCTTCGAGAAACAATGATAAAACTGGAGGTTGCGCAACAGAACACAAGTCCGACATAACCGTCTACCCATGCTGATGAGCCACATAATCCATGTGGTGATGGGAAAAGTTACACTGCCACTAATCACTGTACCAACAGGGGTTGCTTGATCGGGGCAAATGTGCCAAAATCGAGTAAGGAAGATATGCGGGCTGCATGGCTCAATCGTTTTGTACATTAGTCAAGTCTTCGAGAGCAAAGTGATATCCCTCGTGCTGCTCTCCAAGCGAAGACAGGGAACTTTGTCCTGATTAGGTGACTGATGCCTGCTGGCAGTACTCGATGAACACTCCGGCCCAACTTGCTATGAACCCACCAGTAAACATGAGCAACCTGAAATAAACGTGTTCAGATAAATATACATATGACATTGTAAATAAGATGTAAATTAATCAATGATCCTTTTAACTTAAAATATATCATTAAAGACATGTGGTGCTTTTTAAGAAAAAAACATTGTGGCAGTATTATAGCATATTGCATCTAATGTTGACAATATGCAATTTTAAATCGCTGTGTGGCATTAGAAACCATTGAGGGTCTATTTCTATAATTTGGAATAAAATGAATTAGGGTATTGCTAGTAAGCTCAAGAAATGTTTATTAATTTGATTGAACCATTCTGAAAGCTGTCAAACATAAACATCTTGTCTAAAACCTCTAATGACAATTCCAGTCCCTGCATTCACATATTGGGGTTGTCATCTCATAATGGATAACCAGAGAAAATGTCAATTAGATTATTATTGTGAAAAGACTAGGCACTATAATTTACTCTATGATCCATTCTATACTTTGGGCAGTAGTAGGAACTATGCACTATGTTCACAAATATACCTGCCATTTTCACTACATAAAAATTTTAATGGTTCCATGTGTTGTATCTATAAGTAATGATAACTATTATTTTATATTTATAGTGCTACTTTGTTTGATGTTGTATTGTTGCTTCTTATTTGATGCATTAACGTTTATTGCAACACAATTATATAAAATGTATGCACAGTGTACTTACTTGTGTGTTGATGGATCTAGTTGCCAGTTATCTATCTGTATATGGTTCAGTGCAACCAATACATTCCGAAGCACCAGTTTCTCGAAGCAGAGAATTTCAAATCCGACTTTTCGTAATACACAGCAGTCCACCTGTAATAAAAAATCGAACATTAAGAAATGTTTTATATGAATCATTGCAAACATGGATTATTATTCTGAATGAACATAATTTCACAAAGCATGAATTCTGACACATTTCCTGTATTCATCTCGTCACTAATATCTCTGGGTTCTTTGAAACAAACTCATTATCTATGTTTATATATGAATCCATAAGACACATGCAAAATGATGAGAAGATAACCCTGCAGTTTATGTTCAAATAAAATAATCGTAACTGCCTGCCATTGCTGTGTAGGCGGTGCATTTAGATCATGATATATGAATCAATATAGCTGCTATTATTACAAATGTGATGGGTGTCCACACCTGGGGGATGCAAAAAAACAGCAAGGTATTGACTATTCATTTGTATGGATTTTTTTTCACAATAGACACACCTGCACAATTGTGGGACCTGATTCATTTAATTTCATTGGAGCCATTCAATACAATTTATGTTAAATGATAAACCCCACCAAGTCTTAACAAATGTGTTATTACCATAAAACGTAATAAGTGACACATACTTAGTCTAATAGTTGAATGCGGCAAGCCTGAGGTCACTGAGGTGACCCGGCTGGCCCAAGCTAAGCGATCATATTTCGCTTATCATAATAATACGATCATTACGCAGTCCGGACCTCAGGATAATAATATTTAAGCAATAACAATAATAGACAACTTAATATTTACCTTCATCAATATGCTCCGTGCGTTGCCGAGTTGCAGCCATTTCATGACTGCAGACAAACTTGTCACCGCATCAACAAATTGGTTCGGCACCGCCACCAGTTGATACCGTCTCTGCTAGTTTTGTTTTTGTACGTTCAGCTTCCCGTGTGTCTTTCTTTTCGTGGTCACTCGCCTCTAGTGTATCTTCCAATACGTGCCTTTGTCTTTGCGGCTGGAATCTATATCCAGATACTTCTGCATCCGTTAAATGATCCGATTTAGATAATCCATAACAAACACGCCATTTTTATTTTTCTCTGCGCACAGCGCCTCCAGACGGATTTATGAATAACTAATCTTTGGAGAAGCCTCAGCGTACTGACGTCATTCTTCGTCGACAATGGCGTAGCTCATAGTATTTCGATGGCTGGGTGTTCAAAAATATTTTTCAGGTAAACGGCTGGCGTAAAAAAATTGAGTATATGTAGAAATTGTTACTTTATATTAACTCTATTAGGCGTACGCCACGAAACCGTTGCCTTTTTTTGCCCTTTAATCATTATGTATCTCTATATATCGTTCGTGTTGTGAACGTTCAGTGCCGGTAAGTACAAACAATAACTGAATAGGAAGAATTGCCAAATCCTATTAGTACAATGCTGTAAAGCGCAAAAATGGAAGTATTCCGTGGGGTGCGCTCGATGTATAAAACTATTCATGATTGATGCCGGTGGTGCCGATATTGGGTGTTTTTATTGCACGCTCTGCTTGGGAAGTGCGCCGGTTGCCAATGAAAGCGCACCGGTTTGACGGAAATCCGTAGTTCAACTCGTAGTCGCCAGATGCCGTACGTGCTGCGACTACTGTATGTTGTCTCACTCGGTGATTTTTTACATCCACATTTGTTTAGTGTGTAGCTCCTACTGCTCATGTCCCCGATACTCTTAAATAGTCACTCGTCAAGTTGATTACACTAATCCGTTAAATAAACTTTATTTGTAACTGCTAACTAGTCAAACTATTCTTAAAAGCCTTGTACGGGTCCCACAAAACTGAGCGAAACATGTAATTCATGTTTACCTGGATCATGCAAATAAAATCCCATATTAGAAAACAATTGGAGCGTGTGCATCACCAAAAAGGCATGTCATATATATACTGTACATAATTTATTGTGTCTGTTTCATGCCCGCTGAACAATTAATATATATATTTGGAGAGTAATAATAATAATAATTGAACATTTGACAAAATTCAATGCAAACAGACGACATGGCGACAATACGTAATTCGCATGGTATACGCTAGATGGCTCCACTCAACAACTAAATCGCCAAAAATGTGGCGCAATGTCTACATTTACCAGTAACTGCACAACATGTGAAACACAAAAACATACGCTCGCTTACATGGCCATAATAAATTTCCGACATTGTAAATAGAACATTATTCTCCATAAACATGACGATGGAATGACAAATAACTTATCTATCCACCATTAAACCAGTTGCCAAGCAACAAGGTATGTATCAAGCTTACAAAATGGCTGACGAACACGGGAACTGTCATTCCAAAGGCCTGTCAATGTTTTTGAAATTTTTGCTAAAATGTTTTGACAAAAACATAGTGAAAGATTGTTTGAACGAGATATGTATGCAGAAAGAATGAGCTGGCTGATAAAATACCGCTGTACTAAAGTAATGCACATTTGTAAGCGTAATACAATGCTTCACGGGTGTTTATTTTTACATAAAGTCGACTGTGCCGTTATACTCTGCTTCTGTCAGCTGAAATAGGCCCATTTCAACATAAAGCACTATCAGGCAATACAAACAAATTAATAAGGCAATAGTAAAAGTATCACAAATTCGTACAGATAGCGATTGGTAAAACTCTGCGGCCACAACAGATGTCAAACCGTATCATTGGAATCCACGTGTTACACAACATGATCGGCAATCTACTAATTATTCGCACATAGGCCAATTCGTATGTGATTCGTCAAAATAACAGCACATAGGCCTAATATTAAATATTTAAGAACATAATAAATATGAACAATTAGAAAAAATGTCGTTACGTTATATCTTATTCCCCACCGCACTGAACTGTAGAAGGGTTGCAGGCTCTTATCACCAATAGCAACGACTAGGATCTACTGTACACTACCAATTTGTCGATCTATATGAAAGTTTGGCGCGATTCATATTGTATTGTTGTTTTGCCATACCCAACTTTCAGTCGGAAATAAGATTGTGTTACATAAAGTAACTGTCAGCATGTATATGATAATCTGAGAAACACACTGTTGAAAACAGTTACCACCCGAAAGACGAATCGTAAATAGGACGTATGGCACACCAATTATAAACGAGAACCAAGTAGAAGGTGAATGTCATACCCAACTGCCGCTGTGAATGGGAAATATTGGCTACGTTTGAACACTCGTACACATTACTATAATATGTGGTAATTATTCACATAGTCGGATGTCGCACATTTGTCAGTTTCATCAGTGCAAATTGGAGGCAGTAACACGTCAAAGTTCTACACCATCTGGTACACACGGTGATATTCGCCGCTATGTCTTTGAGTCAGGTTGCCGGGAGATCACGCTAGGAATACAGGAAGCGCTGATAATCGAAACAACAACAACGAACTTGGAAATGTATCTACAGAGTTTAGTCCCGTCCTAGACACTCGTCCGGGCGGGAAGAGGGGGCGGGATTGGACGGGACGTTAAGGGCAGAGTGTGGTGCAAGGGAGGGTTGCGTTGTCGTGGAGGGGGAGGCGGAGGGGGCGATAATAGGGTGAAGTCGTCGTCGCTGCCGTCGAGGTCCTCACACGCCGGCGTCGCCTCCCGTCGGCCGTGGTCGGCCCCGCTCTGGCTCGCGTGGTCCGACGAACACTCGCTGTTGAAGACGGCAGAGTCGGCGCTGCTGTTCTCCGAGTCGCGGTGCTCGTGTGTTTGTTGAGATTCCTGTTGTGTTGCCTCTGCTTGCTGCTGTTGTTGTTGCTGTTGCTGCTGCTGTTGCTCCTGCTGTTGCGTCGGCTCTGGCGGCTGTTGTTTCGGCTGTGGCGGCGGTGTCCGGTGCGGTCGTTGTCGCTGTGCCAGCGGCGGGGGACTCGCTGTAAGGAGAATGTCACAGCTGTATATTACATCGATACGCTAACTTTGGTGCATTGTAAACACATCTCCTCCCACGCCCCGATGTTCACTACACGCATCCGTCACCTCCCACCACATACAAACTGGGCATTGGCAATGCATGTGACAAAACCATGAGGTAGTTATGTCATGTTGCCAGTAGACAGATTGGGTCGTAGGTTATACAGGAGGTGGCGCCACCGTGCGGGTTTGTTAAGATCGTTATTTGTTGCTGGTTATTCCGCAACAGGCGACAACAGTATTTAGACGGGAGTTAGTTCAAAATGCCGCAGTGGTGAATATTGGGGGCATACCACCAAATGGATTCCTACGCCATTGCCCGTTGTAGTCCTGCTTAAAAGAACTGCATTGTGCACTTTGTGTACATTTCTGGGAGCACTAAATGTAGGACTGGTTGAATGGAAATGATATTTCTGCGTAGCATGTTATCACAGCTGCGAAATAATTATATTTTTCAGACAGTGAACAGGCCCCGGTGCATATGCATGCAGGTGTAATTTGGCCTAGAGGTGTCAACATTAGCAATCGGCGGCTGATTGAAGCAAACATGAAGGGGTGTCAGGTTAGAGACTGGATTGTAAGAGAAAGAGATATGTCATTTTCAATTGGTGGTATATAGCCTATTGTTTGCATTGGTTTCTTGAGCCAACTCACACGTGACAGCGCAGGTGTGCATTTCAGTCCCATGTAAATGAACGCCAATTGGCAAATGTGGATAAGTAGGGCTATAAATGTTAACTTTTAAATGACGACACAATTGTGAAATAGATTTGACTAAAAACGAGAACATTCCAAAGAGTCGGCGCGGCGACAGAGAACGTATAATATTCTCCTCCCAGGTACCGAAAGCACTTACGTTAATGCAGCAACTAGATAAAATATGTATAAAACACTGTTGTGAACGAGACGTGATCTCGACCAGCTGGTCTGAGTTAAAAGTGCCGACCAGGTTACGTTTCCGTGCGACTCTGAGTCAAAATGACGCACATCTGTTTGCGTGGTTGGGGCAAATAACTGCGCGGTGATTAAATAACTAGGCGATAACTGGTTGACTGGCAGACGATGGCGCTATGTCGGTGTGATTATTAGTAGAAACTACTAGAAACACGGGCGAAGTTTACAAAACCTAGGTGTCGAAATGGGCGGATTATCGGCCTGGGTGTTCTGGTGTTGACTACGCTGCCTAACTAGAAATGAACTTGTTGACTGGTTATTATTAAATGTAACGTTTTTCATGCAAGAACACTACGTTGAATGTATGTCATCCGCAAAAAAAGCGTTTTACAAGAAGCCAGAAAGTGTGTTCTCAGTTTGAATGCAGCTCCACGATACGTACAAACGATATCAAAAATGAAATAGAAAAACCATACAAATTGGCAATGCATATAACAATTCACAAGTTAGTTATCAGATTGTTTAAATAAGTAGATTGAGTTGTTCGTTATCCCCAGGCGGCGCCACTCTGCAAGTTTGTTAAACTCATCACCTGTTGCACTCTATGCTACAATTGGCGACAACGGTAATTAGATAGTCGTAAGATCAAGGTCGAAATACCGCAGTGGCAAATGCAGAGGCAGATGGGCAAACCGCAAGTTTCTTGAAGTCGTATTTGATGTTGAGCGTCGGACGTCTGGTTTCCACAATAACATGTTTACGTTGAGCGAAGTACGACTAATTCAGCGAATTTCCTGTTAATATTATACCCTGTCGTGGCTTGAGAAGATGACTGTGCCTAACGAAACACGCCAGACTGCCTGGAGCGTACCCTTCACCAATCGTTACACGCGTGGTTAATAATAATAAGAATAAGAATAATAACACTTGTAACACTTCAATAGCGCCTATATCCATGAAAATCCAAGCTCAGAGACATAACAAACAATGATTGGCGTAATCATAATCGGAGATATGTAAAGGTCGTCATTGGAGCATGGAACTGCCGAAAATGTATGGTGGAAAAGCAATTTCAAACAAATATGTTTTGGAAAAAAATTACGAAAGGTGCCTATCAATTCAGAAGATTTAATTGTAATAGGAACTTGGTTCCAGCTACAGAGAAAGCTTGAGCTTAGTTTTAGGAACAAAACCCTTTGGAAATGAATATGATCTAAGGGTCCTAGGGATATCAGAGAAACGTAACAGGTTAGCTAAATATGTCGGTTGTTGAGAAGAAATAGTACGTTATAGTCAAACACTTTGTGTCGTGAATATCGGGAAGACCTACCACTGGGGGTTGACGTTGATCGGGCGACCTCTGTCTCGTCAGACGTGTCCGAGTCGACAGGAATTAGGTCGAGGTACGGGTCAACTGGAAACAAGTCAAGACATCGATAAATTTCAACTGGAAATGCCAACACATCGATAAATGTAAACTGGAAACAAATCAACACATCGATAAATGTAAACTGGAAACAAGTCGATCAATGTCAATTTATTCAACAGGTAATCTAGAGAAGGGTTTATGCAAATGTGCAGGATTGCTGGAAAAAATAAAGGTAAGTTCTGACATAGCCCAATGTCCAATCATCAAGATTACGCTTTACACTTCACTCCCTGGCAGACCTGTTCAATAGAACACCGTCTCGTCTTTTCTGGAAAGCGTCCAGCCACGCTGCAGTTAATGCGCGAAAATACTAACTATCCACCACCGTCTATAGCCAAGTACTCATTCATACAGCTGAGTGAACTGGAGCAAAACAAGCAGAACAAAACTTGTCCAATATTTTCACCGGAGCACATGAACCTTGGATGTCTTAGTCGAGAGTCCGTAACTGTGTCCGCTGCGCCATCGCGCTAATACAAAGAGCACACTGTAACTTTGTGATGGTTACTGTAGAAAATATCCCATCAAAACACTAGCTCTGGAACTTGTACATTTATAATCCACGTGAGTGAAAGCCAGGTTACACGAGCGATATTTTGTCAAATTTCTTGACCGACCGGGTGTTCCATGCAAGAATCCCTCCTTCCAACACCGTCGTGTGTCTGTGTGGCGAGGTTCTCCTTCCAACACCGTCGTGTGTCTGTGTAGCGAGGTCCTCCTCCAACACCGTCGTGTGTCTGTGTAGCGACGTCCTCCCTCCAACACCGTCGTGTGTCTGTGTAGCGAGGTCCTTCCTCCAACACCGTCGTGTGTCTGTGTAGCGAGGTCCTCCCTCCAACACCGTCGTGTGTCTGTGTAGCGAGGTCCTCCTTCCAACACCGTCGTGTGTCTGTGTAGCGAGGTCCTCCTTCCAACACCGTCGTGTGTCTGTGTAGCGAGGTCCCCCTTACAACACCGTCGTGTGACTGTGTAGCGAGATCCTCCTTCCAACACCGTCGTGTGTCTGTGTAGCGAGGTCCTCCTTCCAACACCGTTGTATGTCTGTGTAGCGAGGTCCTCCCTCCAACACCGTCGTGTGTCTGTGTAGCGAGGTCCTCCTTCCAACACCGTTGTGTGTCTGTTTAGCGAGGTCCTCCTTCCAACACCGTCGTGTGTCTGTGTAGCGAGGTCTTCCTTCCAACACCGTCGTGTGTCTGTGTAGCGAGGTCCTCCTTCCAACACCGTCGTGTGTCTGTGTAGCGAGATCCTCCTTCCAACACCGTCGTGTGTCTGTGTAGCGAGGTCCTCCTTCCAACACCGTCGTGTGTCTGTGTAGCGAGGTCCTCCTTCCAACACCGTTGTGTGTCTGTTTAGCGAGGTCCTCCTTCCAACACCGTCGTGTGTCTGTGTAGCGAGGTCTCTCCTTCCAACACCGTCGTGTGTCTGTGTAGCGAGGTCCTCCTTCCAACACCGTCGTGTGTCTGTGTAGCGAGGTCCTCCTTCCAACACCGTCGTGTGTCTGTGTAGCGAGGTCCTCCTTCCAACACCGTCGTGTGTCTGTGTAGCGAGGTCCTCCTTCCAACACCGTCGTGTGTCTGTGTAGCGAGGTCCTCCTTCCAACACCGTCGTGTGTCTGTGTAGCGAGGTCCTCCTTCCAACACCGTCGTGTGTCTGTGTAGCGAGATCCTCCTTCCAACACCGTTGTGTGTCTGTGTAGCGAGGTCCTCCCTCCAACACCGTTGTGTGTCTGTTTAGCGAGGTCCTCCTTCCAACACCGTTGTGTGTCTGTGTGGCGAGGTCCTCCTTCCAACACTATCGTGTGTCTGTGTAGCGAGGTCCTCCTTCCAACACTGTCGTGTGTCTGTGTAGCGAGGTCCTCCTTCCAACACTGTCGTGTGTCTGTGTAGCGAGGTCCTCCTTCCAACACTGTCATGTGTCTGTGTAGCGAGGTCCTCCTTCCAACACCATCGTGTGTCCGTGTAGCGAGGTCCACTTGTAGCTACGGTCGAGTCGACTGAATATTTGAGTTGTGTCCAGCTTGACCGTGAGCCGACCACAACTTTGAAGCAGGGGCCAACGGACTACAGGTGTACCGCCACGACCTCTGTTGGGACTGGCTCGAGTCAGTGTCAATGTGCCGCACTCCGAGTGAGTCAAATCGATTTTGAAACGACTTGATTAAAACGAGATTTATACAAACAAGTATTCAGTAAACTTCGGCATTTCATTTTTGATAAAACTAGTAAAAAAATGAAAGACAATCACACCGCTGTATAAAGCCAGAGTTAAGCCTCGTCATTTATATTGCTGTAGACAAGCATGGAGTTCGTATAGCAAGATGTATTGCGATGATTATACTGGTTCCTGAACTGAAAAATAACAGTTACGAAACAGGGCGAATATAATGTGGCTTACAAAACCCAAGACCAGAACATTATGGGAGGATCAGAGATCATGATATAGAAATAGTCATACAAATAGTGACACATGTTATTTGTTCAGTCAATGAAGATGTACGAGTGCATGACCTCTGTAGATTATACATAAGAAACTAGTGGCTCTTACAGAAAACTAGTAAATGAATAAACATAATATACACAAACACACACACACGCAATCAATATATATATATATATATATATATATATATATATATATATATATATTATATATTATATATTATTTATTATTGTGTGTGTGTGTGTGTGTGTGTGTGTGTTTTGTGTGTGTGTGTGTATGTGTGTGTGTGTGTGTGTGTGTGTGTGTGTGTGTGTGTGTGTGTGTGTGTGTGTGTGTGTGTGTGTGTGTGTGTGTGTGTGTGTGTGTGTGTGTGTGTGTGTGTGTGTGTGTGTGTGTGTGTGTGTGTGTGTGTGTGGTGTGAGAAGAGAGTGTGTGTGTGTGTGTGTGTGTGTGTGTGTGTGTGATGTGTGTGTGTGTGTGTGTGTGTGTGTGTGTGTGTGTGTGTGTGTGTGTGTGTGTGTGTGTGTGTGTGTGTGTGTGTGTGTGTGTGTGTGTGTGTGTGTGTGTGTGTGTGTGTGTGTGTGTGTGTGTGTGTGTGTGTGTGTGTGTGTGTGTGTGTGTGTGTGTGTGTGTGTGTGTGTGTGTGTGTGTGTGTGTGTGTGTGTGTGTGTGTGTGTGTGTGTGTGTGTGTGTGTGTGTGTGTGTGTGTGTGTGTGTGTGTGTGTGTGTGTGTGTGTGTGTGTGTGTGTGTGTGCCATTCACCTCAGATGGGCGGGATGCATATATCTAACTACACGACAAAGGTTGGTGTTGTTATCCTGTTTGTGTGTATTTTGTATATTTCATTTGACGTGCGTGAGTATGTGTGAAAGAAAAGGTGGCATATACCTCAGAGGATCGGGATGCATATATCTATCTACACGATAATTGTTGGACTCTCGATAATGCCAAAATCGTCCTTGTCCGCCCACCATCTGGAGTGAATTCAATGTGTGGCAAGCGTGTTTGTTATCTTGTTTGTGTGTGCTTTATATATTCCGTTTGACGTGTCTACCTTCTTTATTGTTCCTCAATCTCTCCATCTCAGACTCGAGGTCCGTGCCCGTGTTCTGTCGTGGAAGAGTCTTTACGGCCTCGCTGACTTCCTTCACTATTTCATTGCCGTATCTCGTCCGGAACAAATACGTGCCTACTTTGCTGCCGCACTGCCTGCAAACACGTGCACGGAGGACGTGATCAGCCATTATCAGACTTCATGTTTTAAAGCGAGGGTGCCACTTCCTAGGTTTACTTTTTTCATTTCATATTACGTTGCTATGACTACAACATGCAGGTGGAAGGTTTATTGCCTGCCAATTTGTGTTTAGTTACTTTATTAAGCTCGGAACAATGTTCGCAATTTGAAAGTTTCCGCCTGAAGCGCGTTCAAATGGTAAAAAAACATCCCATTTCAAAACAATATTGATTGGCAATAGTGCCGAGGTGAGCAGAGTTAACCGCAATACCTTTTGATGTTTAACTTTCCTACGTTCTAGACAACAGACTTCCCGTTACAATTTACTGCTCTACGAATGCTGGACGTAGGAGCTGGCACCCTCCCTTTAAAAATGATAACCAGTGAAAGAGTACGATGTACAGCTAGATGTCATCTTTAGATTTCGGTCTTGTGAATGCACGAGTCTTTATTAGTACAGCGAAGTAGTGGCATGTATGTGGGGTTGTGAGTATATCACGAAACACGACAATGTTGTTACTAAGGTTACAAAGATCGACGGATTCAAAGTCTGACGTCACAATTTCAAGCCAAAATTTCACTACACTTACGACTGATCACGTGAGTGGAGACAATTTTATAAGCTTGACGGACATGGTTGCTACGCAACTATCGGTCTATTAAATCAGTCACTTGATGACGGTACCACAAACAATGACGTCAGAGGTGACAGCGTGATTTGTCACCACTTACATTTTGGCGTCAAGCGTCACCAGGACAAAACGCCGATTGTGACGTCATGACGTATCACTACTTACACGTTGGCGTCTAGTGTCACCAGGTCATCACCGGTCATCTCTTCGCTCTTGAACTTGCGGATGTGCGCGAGCGGCCACTGTATGTAGGCCATCTGTTGACCGACCTTCCGTATGATGACGTCACCGCCCCGTACGTTCATCACGTACTCGCCCGACAGTCCGTTGCGTGCTGACGCCTCCGTCGGCTCGACGAGTACGGCGTACCCGCCTTGAGACCCCCGACTCTCTGCAGACACGCAACAATGTCACGTCATGTCATCGGTGTAGCCATAGAGACAACAGCTACGTCACACACGATGAACAAACAAACACCAACAACACCAAACAACCCCCGAAACAACAACAACAACGCAGCTACGTCATATATAAAACGTAACTAATAAATTCAACGTACACGGCAAAGACAATACGATAAATTATAATAATAAATAAATAAATAAAGCTTTTAAAATCGTAATGTATAAACTAAACGCATCATTGTAATAGATAAAATAAAATAATAAATGAATAATAATATAGATCAGTTAGTTATTGACAAATATACACCAACCAACACCAAAACAACAACACCCTACAACAACGTTAATTCGAACAAACATAACCCTCTAATACAAACAAGTCTGCTTCTGAGCATAATGTCCGTCTTTCGTTCTCAGTGTAACACTAAACCACAAAAACGAAAGCGCAAAACGAAAGCACGAGTCATCTGTGTCGCAGAAGACAGTGTTGACATTACGAAACACTGTAAATGGCCGCCATCAACGCCGGCGCCTGCAATCGAACGACATTAAATCGCATGATGCAATCTTTCCTGCACAAACAATAATACATTCGCATTATTTGATGAGGACACAATGTGCTAGCGAGAAATTGACTGACTTCGTCGAAACAACGTCGTCACTGCGATAGTTCTTTATAATCATAATGCAGATAATAGTGATGTCGGACATAATAGCGTCGTGCATCACTTAACGTTCACATTGGCTGAAAGGTTTCAAGGCGAGTAAAAGGCTTTTAAGATGTTTTATTGCGCTGTAGTTTCTTGTTACGCGGTCGCCTAATTAGTGCGCATGACAGATAACGGTGATTTTATGTAACATGCCATAGCCAGTTGGACGAATGAAAACACGCGAAAGAGGATAAACAATTATGTAAAGGAAACAGACATAGAAGATTTTAACGACCGAAGAAGTATGACACACGTGGACAGGGCGACCCGTTGGGATCTACGCAATCGACACGACAAATAACAAGTGACAGGTGGAAGGATACCCAGATAAGCTG
>JAODUO010000241.1:145000-172500 GCA_025642075.2 Ridgeia piscesae | reverse complement strand
ACTGTAGCTACCATTACGATACATTTCCCTAGAGTTTGGTACATGCTGCAAGTGTCACTCCTATATCTAGTGCGTGTTGAAACAACTACGTATTTATCCAGAAGAATCGATCCAATGGACATTTATAAACGCTGATGCCAATGCGTGGGCAAATTGCATGCATGGTGGTGTGAATATATGGCCAAGCGAGACGATCAAATTGAGTGAGCAGTAGACCCTAATAGTTATCTCGGTTCCTTCGCAACATTCCAAATGTTATCAAATGGTATCAATAATATTGTGGTTGTTTTCTCGGAACAAGCTACACAAAGCGGAAGAAACATGTGGCCTTGATAAAACACTTAGATAAACTATTCGGAATTCGCCTTTTACTACCTATAATATTGGAATTCGTCCAGCTGAAACAAGCATGTTATCAAAATTCCATCGAAACATGAACTTGTGCGCGTACGAATCTTGTCATGGAGATTAGATGCGTGTCGAAGCAGACAGCCTGCTCGTTCGCAAGCAGACATCGTCTGCCGATACTTCTCGGAAGGGTTAATGGCAATACGACGCAAGGCGCCTGACGCGTTAGTTATATGTCTGCAATCGCAGCTCATCCACTGCTCACTTGAAGGGACTCTTCCGGTCAACAGACCTGGTTAATATATCATGCATAGTCCCACGGGATCGTGTTTATGTAAAATATGAAAAGTGGAGAAGGGGAGGGGAAAAGGAAAGATAGAGAGAGTGAGAGGGAGAGATAATGAAAGGGGAGAAGAAGAAGGGAAAGAAGGAGATAAGCAGGATGGGAGAGGGCTAAAGAGAGGAAGAGAGAGAAAGAGACAGATGGGGAAATCACCGAGACAAAAAATAGATAGTTTATTTTTTAAACGATTGTTACAAATTGACAAAGGGACTACCCTATCAAAAGATACCTTACTTTTGATTTATATTCATTTATTAAATTGCATTCCAAATTATGTCCGACGGAGCTTCCTCGTGTCAGAGAAGACAGCGTAATAATAACAATAATAATAATAATAATAATAATAATAATAATAATAATAATAATAATAATAATAACACCAACAATAATTATAAAAATAATAACAATAATAATAATAATAACTTTATTGTCCAATCATACAGTGGAAATACATTTTGCACTTTGGAGGTTGCATAAAAACACAATACTTAAGTCAATAGTAATGTATGTATACAGTAAAATCAAGCATGTAAATACGTAAACGGCAGCTAAACAAATATATAATATATATTGGAATAAATAAATATGCTAAATCAATATGACAATATTATAATAAGATAAAGTAATTAATTAATTAAGATGATAAAACAACATTGCATTGGCAGCGGTAGAGCCTGTGATAGGTCAACGATTAATTTATTGTGGCTGATTCAGATACTTGATTGAGGACGGGATGAAGGATTTAAGGGTTCGCTGGGTTTTTACTGTTGGCATTCTGTACCTCCTTCCAGAGGGGAGAAGGTCGTAATGGTCGTGTAAGAAGTGGGTCGGGTCAGATAAGATTTTGGTTGCTATTTGCAGTGTTCTTGACTTGTACAATTGCTCCAGACTGGTATCGGGTGTACAGCACATAGCGATTTTGCAAGAAATTGTGTATATTCTGTTTAGTTTTTCTCTGTTTTTGACTGAAAGATTTCCCCACCAGCAAACAAAACCGAACGTCATAACACCTTTTACAAATGAATCGTGGAACAGAAATAAAATGTTTCTGTCTCTGTGCAAGGCATTGAGTTTTCTCAGGAAGTACAATCTTTGCTGGCCTTTCTTATATAGATGCATTGTATTATCATCCCACCTTAGTTTGTCATCGATTGTTGTACCCAGATATTTATAGGAATGCACAATTTCTATGTGTTGCCCATTGATGTTGACAGGGGTGGGGTGACGTACACCTGATCGGAAGTCTATTACAAGTTCCTTGGTTTTGACAACATTTAACTCAAGGCAGTTGGCCACACACCATGACACAAAGTCATTCAAATATGTCAGTGCCAGATACCACAGTTCAGTCACGCCTGCTGGACCCTATACCAGCCGTATACGGTCCCTGTAGCACATTGCTGAGCATGTGAAAACGTCTGTTTTCATCACTATCCGATTTGACTGATAGGATTAGCAAAAACACGAAAATTGATCTGGATTATTAAAACGCCAACACATCGAGAAAAAACACGAACATTTATTTGGATTATTAAAACGCCAACACATCGACCTTTGTAGAAAGCCCTAACGGAACCGCTGAACGTGAAGATTGTATTACATGATATATAAAATACCTAGGTGACAAAGAAAGTCATAAAAAGTCTCGAAATATTGCGTTTAGATGTATCAGTATGTCCAGTCTAGATTTGTTCAACCTCCCGAAGCAAATGCGAAGCTTAAATCGTGACTAGTGCATGCCACGGATTATTTGCGAAGCTTGCATGAGGAAGTACATTATTAAAAGCAAACGTGCCGAATAAATAAATAAATAAATAACAAGTTTGTAATATGCTTGTCAGTATACACCCTAGCATAATATTCTAAACAGTTTGGATTTCTTAAAATAAAAACCATTTAATGAATAACTATAATCATAATTCACGTATTTTTAAAATACCTGTCTTGCTTACCCATGAAGGCATAAGACCACTTTTAACTTGTCCATAGAATACCATTAAAACGGTTCTTTCATTTCCTATAAAAGTTTAATAGGTCTATTAGCAGCAATTTCACAGCATATTGATACTACGCAGGATGACGTGCCCTGGGAATGTTTTGAAATTCTAATACCTCCATTTCCCGCAAACCATTTGGAAACCTTTCACCCCTTCATTTCTGGTAGAATCAGACAGTTGTTGGTCGTGATGACATCACCAATCAAAGTGACACGAATATGCAGAAAAACACCGCCTGTCATCTGTCATAATTTGACAGCCCTGATGCCCCGCTGCACACAAAAATAAGTCTATTCACTCCACACTAAATATGCCTTCATAGAAATTCAGACAACCTGCATAGTGCTATTTCTATATTGTACTCTTTCGACACAAGGGAATGGCGGACGAACAGCTTAGTGTGGTCTTACGTCTGAACCACCAACGTATGAGCACAATAAAGTACCCGGTTTAGATGCTCACGAGACTGCGAACTGGATCGATCGTCTAGGGTCGTTAATGTTAGCGTTCTCCTCGTTTACCTGCGTGTGGATGAGTGCATTTCGTGTGTCTGTGTATGGCAAAGCTTCCCGGAATCTTCCAAGGTTCTTTTTTGTCTGTCCATCCATTCATCCATCATGATATGGCAGTACTTCGTAAGATAAATAACATTCACGGGCCAATGTCTCTGTATACCTTGTGTTCAGTGGAAAGTTTAGTATTTAAAAAACAAAGTTATTCTGTCTTTTTTGTATCCGTGGTCGGCTTGAATTTGAGCAACTTTTTTATTATAGTATCAGTGCTATGATGTAGTATTAAGTATACATTTAGATTGGTTCGTTTGTTCTTAGTACAGTTTGCCGAGGAAAGTTCAATACGCAGCCGCCTCACAATATAGTTACCAGCGACTTAAACAAGTTCTATTTTCTGCTGACAAGGTCCGTGCTAAGCTAAGACCAAGATAAATGAGTATTGGTGTCAGCCCGTATGGTCTACACACAGCCACCGGAACATATAAGCGCCGGCCTCGTGCCTGGTAAAGCAATCAAGACGTGGGGAGTTGCGTTGCCTTTGGGTAACAACCGATAACCGTCTAGCATTTGAAAATGCTTTACTCCTTTTCGTGATGACGTTACCGATTACGCCCTTGTATTAGTGATATTGAGCATTTGTGTAGATTCACACACATGTCGAGGTTTACCTGCTGCCGGAGTGGTAAGGTTGCAGATGATTTAATTCGTGATATATTGGAAGTAATTTCGCGGGAGCAGATGCTGTGAGGCGCAAGAGAAATGTAGCAGTTTTCCAATACGTTACAAATACTGGCATCATTGCGATCGCCTTTTGCATGATTGAAACCACAGAGAGCACTGTACAATCTGAATAAATATGAAATACGCTCTCGGGTGATGCCTATGTCAAGAAGAACGTTGCGAAAAGAAATTTCATGGGAATGTCGTTGACAAGGTGAATGGGATCCATGACATCATTCCAGCTGACAACAGTGGTGTGAGACGTACGTGCGATGTGTCATACCCGACGATATGACATTTGCTGATAATGTATCGATTCCGTGAGCAGACGTTATGCGACACCACCGGCGCTATAATTAGAGAAAACTACCCATATCACCAAATAGACGACCCGAAACCAAGTATTGTAGGCCTACCAATAACCAGGTACGAATCTAAAAACATAAACGTCGCTATGTCCTCTTTTCGAGTAGTCCAAAAATGAGACATACCAAACCTCTCTTGGAAACGTGAGACAACGTAGCAGTATTATGTGTACCAAAGGTACTGAGCCAACCTGATTGGCTGGTTTACACTAGTGTCAATTGTTTTAGAAACAAATGTGCATATTTTATTTTAATTGACCAAAGCATTCCCATGATCACTTCACCGCGAATTATTCTTTCGTCAAGTTAAAATATGTCGCCAGCTGTTGAAAGAAAGGGTTCGTTTAAGAATGTACACACGCATACATGCATACATACATACATACATACAGACATACATACGTACATATATATATATATACATACATACATACATACATACATACATACATACATACATACATACATACATACAGACATACATACATACATACGTACATACATACATACATACATACATACTCAGACATACATACATACATAAATACATACATACATACATACATACATACATACATACATACACATACATACATACATACATACATACATACATACATACATACATACATACATACATACATACATACATACATACATACATACATACATACATACATACATACATACATACATACATACATACATACATACATAACATAATACATACATACACACATACATACATACACACATACATACATACATACATATACAAACATACACATATATACACATACACACATACAAACATACACAAATACAACATAATACACAAATACACAAATACACAAATACACACATACATACATAAACATACACATATACACATACACATACATACATACATACATACATAGACACATACACATACACACATACACATACACATACACACATACATACATAACATCATCATCATCACATACATACATACATACATACATACATACATACATACTACATACATACATACATACATACATACATACATACATACATCATCATACATACATACATACATACATACATACATACATACATACATACATACATACATTATACATACATTCTACATACATACATACATAATACATATATACATATATACATACATACATACATACATACATACATACATACATACATACATACATACATACATACATACATACATACATACATACATACATACATACATACATACATACATACATACATACATACATCATACATACATCACATCAACATATATACATACATACATATATAATACATATCATAAATATAAAATATATATATATATATATATATATATATATATATACGTCATACACACACACACATTCTCTCACGGGAAGCCGCTATTCCAGCCCTCACCAATGACGTCAGTTAAACAACGTACCCGCGCTAAGTGCAGTTGCCGATGCATCATGTGAGCGGTTGCTTGGCAAAAAATCCGCAAAGCGATAACAAATATGTATCCCGAAACGTGTGTTCATTCGATAATCTTTCTAAAAATTCTGGTTTCAGATATCTTTTTTGTGACAAAAATATAAGCGCCAGTTGTTGTATTTTTATCACACACAAAAACTTCTGAAATTTTAGAAACAATATCGACTGAACGCACGTGTTGTTAGAATGGGAAATGTATATATGCGGTAATGTTTGATCTCGGAGATGTCACGTCGCAGCAGTAATGCAATTCGCATATATAACCGTTATCAACACTGCAGACAAAGGGAAAGCTTCACAGAGGCTTCGGGCGTAATTGTGATATAATACACACACATCAATAGTGTATATGCTGATATGCCACCAGGCTGCGAATAGCGCGATTAATTCCGGCTAGCTCTGTGACGTCATGCGTGGTTACGGCAAATACTGATTTAGAGATCAGGTTCGTCTTGTTTACTACATAATTGAGTAAATAAACAAAAACACCAACAGATGTTTTTCGTCAGGTAAATACAGTCGGTGTACGGTTGACGTCTTACGCTGGCCTGGGAGACAGTCTTCAAGGTAAGAGGAACCGAGGGCGAAGTAAACTGGGGTCGTGGTGAGTGACTCAGTCTCCCCCAGGGCAGTCGATACAAAGTTAACGGTGCATGTACGTACAGCTGTAACGTGTTACGATACTAACTACCTGTGTGACTCAGGTGACCCTCGCCCTACCCCACGCACGTAGGCCTATATACACACATATGCATCGTACGCATTAGCCGTGGAGGCAGGCTCCAAGGATGTGGTCTACCGCCGACTTGAGGCACAGGTGGAGAGTTTCAACAGCATAGAGCTACCACGAGTGTTCCGTCCCACACTCCCTGTCCCAGGACGCTTCGTACACGAATAATTTTGGCAGGCGTTTCGAAAATATTAACAATTTACCGATAACCATAATACTTTCGCTACGGCATATTTCAAGGAAAGAAAATCGTAGGAGGTTTTTCCCTTGCACTTGTTTCTCACAGCCTAAAAGTTGTAGCATCTTCATAGCATAAAACTGTACGTAATGCCGTCATGTATGTTGTGTCATACTGTTTCGCACATGCACACGCACACGCACACGCACACGCACACGCACACGCACACGCACACGCACACGCACACGCACACGCACACGCACACGCACACGCACACGCACACGCACACGCACACGCACACGCACACGCACACGCACACGCACACGCACACGCACACGCACACGCACACGCACACGCACACGCACACGCACACGCACACGCACACGCACACGCACACACACACGCACACACGCACACGCACACGCACACAGCACACGCACACGCACACGCACACGCACACGCACACGCACACGCACACGCACACGCACACGACACACGCACACGCACACGCACACGCACACGCACACGCACACGCACACGCACACGCACACGCACACGCACACGCACACGCACACGCACACGCACACGCACACGCACACGCACACGCACACGCACACGCACACGCACACGCACACGCACACGCACACGCACACGCACACGCACACGCACACGCACACGCACACGCACACGCACACGCACACGCACACGCACACGCACACGCACACGCACACGCACACGCACACGCACACGCACACGCACACGCACACGCACACGCACACGCACTGACACGCACACGCACCACCCCCCCGCACACGACAGCACACGCACACGCACACGCACACGCACACGCACACGCACACGCACACGCACACACGCACACCACACACACCACACAGCACACCACACGCACACACACACCACAGCACACCCACACACACACTACATCACACACGCACACACACACATCATGCCACACACACACACACACACACACACCACCACACACACACACACTCAACACACAACACACACACACACACACACACACACACACACACACACACACACACACACACACAACACACATAATACTATATATATATATATATATATATATATATATATATATATATATATATGCGCACGCACATGCACATACATGCGCGCGCACGTACTTGTGCGCACAATCATATATCCACACTGAGACATTTACAAAGGACTCCCCTCCGTCACGCAACTGTATTCCAGCAGGTTCCTGTGCTATTTAAAACTAACACAGACGCGCAATGACATTTGCATTTTTTAGCAATGGCTCTTCTTCAAACGTCAGGTGGCAAGGTCATTATTGATTTCCAGGAAGATTGCGTTTGCCGGTTTTTCCCGCAAAGAAACATAGAGCCCAGTTCCGTGCATCGTCCCACGGACACCGAGCAAGATGAAAGCGCCGTATAGTAGTCAGTGCTCGCTGCTTTGTGTCGTCACACGCTTGGCGAATTACTTTGTCATTCCTCTTCAGTTGCATTAGTGGTGTAGACTGCGTTGGCCGTCACGTGGAAACTGGCGATAACGACATCAATCTAAACCCGACCGGGAAAGTGGCGGTGAACGTGAACACAACTGCAGGATTGTTTCAGAGGCCTACAGCGAATATAGTCATGTGGATGGTATTTCGAATCTGATTAAACTTCGCATGATGTTAATGTCTCATGCGAAACGTTTCGCAGCCTCTCAACTAGTTTGCTAAAGGAAGTGTTTACCCTCCGGTCACGAATAACGTCAAGTTTAGCTTAAGTGCTGAGGTAGAATCCCCTAGAGGTAGAATCCAGTTGTAGCAAGACGCAGCAAAACACAGGCTTTGCCCGCTTCAGTTGAGACTCGCTTTCACGAATGACTAATTGTACGTTGACTAGAGTCATTAGACTGACGTTCTTTATTCCACAGTTGTATTCCACCGAAGGCGTATATGTTCCAATTGGTTGTTAAAGAACACGTGCAGTAGATCGAATCCATTTATTCATCCCCCTCGTCAGTGTTCGCAATAGCCCATTGATGAGGATAATCCCCGACGAGGACGGATGCACACCGTGAAATATGATGTCGGGAAATGAGTTGTAATAAGAGCACCTGTGACCAGGGGTGACTGGGCGTATTACGTGCATTGAAATGTTACCTGTTTGACATTCTATATATCTTCTGCACTTTTTCTTTTTCTTTTTCTTTTTCTTTTTCTTTTCTTTTCTTTTTCTTTTCTTTTCTTTTCGTTTTCGTTTTCGTTTTCGTTTTCGTTTTCGTTTTCGTTTTCGTTTTCGTTTTATCTGCCTGCCTGCCTGCCTGCCTGCCTGCCTGCCTGCCTGCCTGCCTGCCTGCCTGCCTGCCTGCCTGCCTCCGTCTATATGTATGTATGTTTGTCTCCTCTCTCTCTCTCTCCCTCTCCCTCTCCTCTCCCTCTCCCTCTCCCTCTCCCTCTCCCTCTCCCTCTCCCTCTCCCTCTCCCTCTCCCTCTCCCTCTCCCTCTCCCTCTCCCTCTCTCCTCTCTCTCTCTCTCTCTCTCCCCCTCTCCCTCTCCCTCTCTCTCCCCCCTTTCTCTCTCTACCTGTCTATCTCTTGTACACAAGCGCGCAGTCACGCACGCGAGGTGAAAGCGCTCGATCGGTCCATCGGAGTTTACAGTTGCAGAGAACCAGGCGGAATAGCGACGAGGTGAAACCGATGCCTGTGTCCTGTACTGTCTGTACGTGGTCTATTTCCAGCGGCAGGAAAAGATGGCAAACAGAAAAGTGGATAACATGGCCTGGATTCGCAGACACTTGACTTGTCTCGACGAACCCCCGACGAACGCTGCTTGATAAATAAAACTTGCTAATGCTGGAGTAAACGCTGCGAACATAGAGAGATAGCGGCGCCGTACAAGATTACACATCATAGTTGCTGCTGTCGTATATTAGTAGTAGTAGTAGTAGTAGTAGTAGTAGTAGTAGTAGTAGTAGTAGTAGTAGTAGTAGTAGTAGTAGTAGTAGTAGTAGTAGTAGTAGTAGTAGTAGTAGTAGTAGTAGTAGTAGTAGTAGTAGTAGTAGTGTAGTAGTGTATGTTAGTATGTATGTAGTAGTGTAGTATGTAGTAGTAGTAGTATGTAGTGTATGTGTAGTAGTAGTAGTAGTTAGTTAGTAGTAGTAGTAGTATAGTAGTAGTAGTAGTTAGTAGTAGAGTATAGTTAGTATAGTATAGTAGTAGTAGTAGTAGTAGTAGTAGTAGTAGTAGTAGTAGTAGTAGTAGTAGTAGTAGTAGTAGTAGTTGTTGTTGTTGTAGAAACAACTTTATTATCATTATTATTACATTAATAATAATAATAATAATATACAATCTTCCCTTTTTGACTCTTTGAGATCATATTTATATCGATTCATAGATTTGCACGTGAGCTAAAAATTAGTGGCTGGGAGATAGACATACGGGTACGGGGACGGCTGTCCGGGGGTAGACTCTCTATAAGCACCGCCTGACGACAGAGAGGCGACGGCTCTGGAGGCCTTAACGTGGAATAACTTGGCCCGACTCGCCAGTGCATTCAGTCCGTGCCCTGTCGGTTTACTTTCGAACCAGCGGGAAGACGGGACCGGAAGTGACAAAGGCATATAAACAGAATACATGTTTAGTCGACGCTCATAGTATCGTTTCTTTTCTTTTATATAATAATAATGACTTATTATGCGCCATTGTCCTCGAAGCTCAGTGGAGCGTCACAACTAAGGTATTGACCAGTCTCGTAGTCGCAACCAATGCGCGAGTCGTCGACGGATGGATGAAGGTGCCAGGAAGCTGAGGAGGATAGGCAGCTTTAAAGAGATAGGTTTTTAGATGCCAGCGAAATGATACTATACTTCCTTCTAATAAACGCTGACAGGAACGAATTCCACACAGTTGGTGCGGCATCAGAGAAAGCTCGAGTTCCAGCTTTCGTTTTCACCGGAGGAATGTAAAGAAGGTTCCAACTGGGTGAACATAGTAGTAGCTGACTGTGAGTTCTCGCTGGAGTGAGCATCGAATTCAGATTTGTCAATTGTGTAGATGAGAGGGCTTGGTAGGCAACTGTACAAATTTAGAAAATAATGCGATAGTGCTCAAGGACCAATGCAATGATTTCAAAAACGACACTGGGCGAGACAAACTAAAGACTCTCTAGTGTGTATAAATTTCGGACCTTGATGCGTATTGGGGGCTGAGGATGGGCAAGTGCGCACAGAAGGGGAAAGAGAATGATGGGGGGGGGCATATTTCGAGGGGGTTTGTATACGATATTGTTGCTGTATTGACGTGTGTATGTTGGATGTGTGTTGTGTTGTTGAGTCCAAGGATGTGTAATGTCAGAGATGTTTTATTACTGTATGCCCCATTCACGCGTACATAAATCTACAATTGCACGCCTCTGCCAAAATTTTGCTCCCCAATTGAAATAGTGGGGCTTAATCCCGGAATCTACGTCCGTTCCGATGGCTGTGATATGTGACTGTAAACACGTTTATCTTCTTGTGGGAAACCGACTGCTACACGACATTCCATCCAAAGTAAACAAACAGCACGTGTTGTTGTAGGCAGTGCGCGTATGTTTTCTAAACATCCGGGATCTGCCACAGGAATCCCAAACGGCAATCCACGCTCACTCGACTATACTGCCCAGTTCTCCGAAAGAAAACGGGAAGGGACTTTTCAGTTGCCTAATATGTTTTGCTTCATCACGCGCGTACGCGGTGACAGATTACACATCGACCGGTGACGATTTAACAGTTGTGTTTGTTACGTTGCGTCATTTCCGGTGTTATCGCAAACTGCGCATGTTCGTAATTAAGGAATACGCGGCGCTATGTCAACCAGGACAGTGGTGACAAACTCAGGATGGAAGAGTTGAACACTTTTATCGGTAGCAGCTTCTATGTGCGGACAACCGTCTTAGGTGGCGGAACAACTGGATGTAGATAATTCGGAGAGAGGATGGGGAGAAGTAGAACGAAACAGTGACGAGAGAAAGAAACGTAACAAATGACTACTCACTATAACCAAACTGACATCGTTGTTCCAAAATTAATTACGAATTGTGCTATGCTAAATTAAATATGTGCATGTGTGCGTGTGAACGTGTGTGTGTGTGTGTGTGTGTGTGTGTGTGTGTGTGTGTGTGTGTGTGTGTGTGTGTGTGTGTGTGTGTGTGTGTGTGTGTGTGTGTGTGTGTGTGTGTGTGTGTGTGTGGTGTGTGTGTGTGTGTGTGTGTGTGTGTGTGTGTGTGTGTGTGTGTGTGTGTGTGTGTGTGTGTGTGCGTGTGTGTGATGCGTGTGTGTGTATGTGTGTGTATGTGTGTGTGTATGTGTATGTGTGTGTTATGGTGGTATGTGTGTATGTGTGTGTGTGTGTGTGTGTGTGTGTGTGTGTGTGTGTGTGTGTGTGTGTGTGTGTGTGTTTGTCTTGTGGGTGTGTGGGTGTGTGGGTGTGTGGGTGTGTGTGTGTGGTTGTGTTTTTCTGAGTGTGTGTGTGTGCGTGTGTGTTTTCTGAGTGTATGTGCGTGTGTGTGTGTGTGTGTGTGTGTGTGTGTGTGTGTGTGTGTGTGTGTGTGTGTGTGTGTGTGTGTGTGTGTGTGTGTGTGTGTGTGTGTGTGTGTGTGTGTGTGTGTGGTGTGTGTGTGCGTGTGTGTGTTTTATGAGTGTGTGTGTGTGTGAGTGAGTGTGTGTGTGTGTGTGTGTGTGCGCGTGTGCGTGTGTGCGTGTGTGCGTGTGTGTGTTCGTGCATGGGTGCGTGCGTCCTTGCGTGTGTGCGACCTTGTGTGTGTGTACAACATACGGCACGGCGGTTGGTGCTGTCTGGAACATGCACAGGGATCAATAAAACTATGCATTCTGTACACTAGACATCGGGGGGAAAAGTATCGATAATGTCAACCAAGCGAGGGGTGTGTGTGAGGAAGAGACGATGTTTGAGTTAACACAGTAGGCACTCTCACGCAGAATGCACATATGCGAACCGACGGCAACATGGCGGACGTTGACACGGCGAGACGGAATGAAAACGGCATGATAAGGTCAAGTGACGTGAGAGGTGGACATGCATTTATATTGGGCGAAAAACGATTCGTTGCAATTGCAAAAGAACGAGTCTTAATTAGTAGTGATTTATATGTCGGCAAACATTTGCGTTGGTTTTAACCAATACGTCACATACAAGATATGGACGTTCTTGTAACAAACAATAGTCTTCGTCTGTTGAAGCTAAGTCTGTTGAAGCTAAATCCTGGACAGTCCCAGATTTGATTATGTTTTGGAGTTGACAACGTTCTGTGGTTCCGCGTGAAGTTGCTAGAACGAATACGCTATTACGTAGGGAGACTGTCTAAGAAATAAAATACGGCTTTAAGAACGTATAATTGGAGGTCATAAAAGAACAGTGCATATTAAACGGGTATAATAACTACTGTCTGTGCAAATACCAGAACAGGAACATGTCCATAACAAGACTTGACCGGTAGCCATGAGTGGGTCACGTGATCTGTGTTTGCTTATCAATAAGCCAATATCCACTTGCCATCTGGAAGTGGAATTGCTGCGATGGATGGTTAGCATGCCAAATCTGATTAAATATATTATAGTTAACATATGGCCGTAGTCTACGCAGTTATCGTAGTATAACGTTTCTTCTCGTGTATTGACAGCGCTGGACCTGCGCTCGATATAACGGCCGAAATCGACACAGAATGATGACTTGCGTGTTATCGATAAAAATAAAAAATGGCTCTCAGTCCCGATAGAAAATTGTGTAAATCTTTTCAATATTTAATTTACCTTGCATAAGTTAGTATGTGCGTGCATATGCCTTGACCAGGCCAGGCGGATAAACATTAGGCCTATGGGTGCGGTAAATGCGAGCAACAATAACAGCGACGCTGAATACTTCCCATATGCATTTAACGAAGGCCTGTCAGTGCCACGCGACACGCGACACATCATTGGTCCCTGTGTACGACACAGAAAGATAATCGAAGGAGCCTATACCGTGTCAGCCTCCCCGACGTTGAACACACGCATTGCATGCCAAGCCTGATTAAAAACGATACACTGAGGTCGGGTTTCACAAGCTCAGGCTCTCACCGACCTCCTCGGAGAGCTCTACAGACCCTGCTTACGTACGTACCTTCAGTCGTAGTTTCACGTTGCTCGGCGGCCGTTTGATGTGAACATATCCCCGTTTCACAATATCGTATTCGTTGAACGAATCCCTCGTCGACATTGTCACTGTCTGACCGTGTCGATCTACACCTCGCTCGCGGACACGCAGCCGTTGAATGCACCCGCCAACCACCACCGACGGCTTATCAGAGCAGCAGCCGGCCTCCGCCTGGGCTCAGCCGGGCAAGCAGCCTCAGCCAGCTCCCGTCACCGCCGGGTTACGTAAATTACCGACTATATACAAGACTGCGTCGATAGCAGGCGATGTTCACTGGCCGAAGCGTACGTTAGTGGCTCCAACTGCCTTCGTGAGTTCGTAGATACAGCAAGTGTTGATGCGGACAGTTGTAGATCACTGACGAGTGAATGGCATTGTTCTCGAAGTGTTCACGCGTAAATCTACTCACAACATCCGCATCCGTTCCGCCTCCCGATGCAGCCGCCTGTACGGGACGGACCGTGCTTGCGGGACTTGCCGAAGGGGCAGTGCCTAGCGGCATGTGTCAGACGCTGATGAATCAGAGACTCGCGACTCCCTCCACGCGCACGAGTATGACGAGATGATCTCCGTCACATTCGCCAACACGGTAGTCCCGCCGTCACGTCACCGTCACCAGGTGACACTAACGGAAGCAGACAACAGCGCTGCCGTTATAGAACACGTGAGCGGGACACCGCTAACTATTCCTGGTTGGTTGGTAGACCGCAAATTGAGAACACCGGGTGTTAACCATAAAATCTACATATAACACCGGGTGTTAACTATATAATCTACAGAGAACACCGGGTGTTAACTATATAATCTACAGAGAACACCGGGTGGTAACCATAGAATCTACAGAGAACACCGGGTGTTAACTATATAATCTACAGAGAACACCGGGTGTTAACTATATAATCTACAGAGAACACCGGGTCTTAACTATATAATATACAGAGAACACCGGGTGTTAACTATATAATCTACAGAGAACACCGGGTGTTAACTATATAATCTACAGAGAACACCGGGTGTTAACTATATAATCTACAGAGAACACCGGGTGTTAACTATATAATCTACAGAGAACACCGGGTGTTAACTATATAATCTACAGAGAACACCGGGTGTTAACTATATAATCTACAGAGAACACCGGGTGTTAACTATATAATCTACAGAGAACACCGGGTGTTAACCATATAATCTACAGAGAACACCGGGTCTTAACTATATAATCTACAGAGAACACCGGGTGTTAACTATATAATCTACAGAGAACACCGGGTGTTAACTATATAATCTACAGAGAACACCGGGTGTTAACCATAGAATCTACAGAGAACACCGGGTGTTAACTATATAATCTACAGAGAACACCGGGTGTTAACCATAGAATCTACAGAGAACACCGGGTGTTAACTATATAATCTACAGAGAACACCGGGTGTTAACTATATAATCTACAGAGAACACCGGGTGTTAACCATAGAATCTACAGAGAACACCGGGTGTTAACTATATAATCTACAGAGAACACCGGGTGTTAACTATATAATCTACAGAGAACACCGGGTGTTAACTATATAATCTACAGAGAACACCGGGTGTTAACCATAGAATCTACAGAGAACACCGGGTTTTAAAGCTATATAATCTACAGAGAACACCGGGTGTTAACTATATAATCTACAGAGAACACCGGGTGTTAACCATAGAATCTACAGAGAACACCGGGTGTTAACTATATAATCTACAGAGAACACCGGGTGTTAACCATAGAATCTACAGAGAACACCGGGTGTTAACTATATAATCTACAGAGAACACCGGGTGTTAACCATAGAATCTACAGAGAACACCGGGTGTTAACTATATAATCTACAGAGAACACCGGGTGTTAACTATAGAATCTACAGAGAACACCGGGTGTTAACATAAATCTACAGAGAACACCGGGTGTTAACTATATAATCTACAGAGAACACCGGGTGTTAACTATATAATCTACAGAGAACACCGGGTGTTAACCATAGAATCTACAGAGAACACCGGGTGTTAACTATATAATCTACAGAGAACACCGGGTGTTAACTATATAATCTACAGAGAACACCGGGTGTTAACTATATAATCTACAGAGAACACCGGGTGTTAACCATAGAATCTACAGAGAACACCGGGTGTTAGCTATATAATATACAGAGAACACCGGGTGTTAACTATATAATCTACAGAGAACACCGGGTGTTAACTATATAATCTACAGAGAACACCGGGTGTTAACCATAGAATCTACAGAGAACACCGGGTGTTAACTATATAATCTACAGAGAACACCGGGTGTTAACTATATAATCTACAGAGAACACCGTGTGTTAACTATATAATCTACAGAGAACACCGGGTGTTAACCATAGAATCTACAGAGAACACCGAGTGTTAACCGTAGAATCTGTCATGTCCACGGCTTCCACCTGCACCGCCGATTTGGCTCAACGTTGATTACTATTAAATGTTCAACGAGTGCGCGAAGATAACAGCGAGGTGTGAATAATTAAATGGTGTGTGATAATTTTGCCATATAGGCTTGAATATATTTGATCCCGGGGGCCACTTGCGATGCGTCTACAGACCGATGGAAATGTGGCTATGCTAAAGCTTACGTATTGTTAATCAAGCACGCAACGTGATGATAAATAATACACGAAGTGTTATAGGAACTGCCGAGGCACCACATATCACAACTGTCTTTGTGTAGTTTAGGGTGCATAGTTTTCATTCGAATGTAGTAGGTGGTTTTTCGGTAAAACGATTTTGATCAGAAAGCATTTAATTAATATAATTTGTTTGACTCAAAGACCGGAAGTGTGTGAGATTGTGAGTGTTGTTTTGTATGACTTCTCTGCATGTGTTGGTTATGTACACTTCCATATTTCCAGCTTTGTTTCTTGTCATCCTCCTTCAACTTTCTGACATCCTTCTTCAGTTATCCGCAATCTTCAAGTCGTAAATTAAAAGAGAGCAAAACCTGTCTTGAGCGGCCGTTCTCAAATACGGCCATTGTCCATCACAGCAAATGCGGCCTTTCGAGAAATTGTATAGCCAATGGCACGATAATTAGTTTTGGGAAGATCAACGATGGACACCGATAAACCGGTCGTCAAAGATAGCTAGGTGGTCACCCAAAACAGCGGTTCCCAAAGACAGGTCCTACTGTTAGGGCCACAGTCCTACAATATGTACAATTGACTCAAACTTTTCTTTTTTCTCTCACATCGCATCGTCAATTATTAAGTCAATCTCACGGGAATTTCACCATATGTTGATAACGTTGAGTGCTTTGAGAACATGTGAGGTTTATTAATATTCACAGATTATGATCAGAATAAAACATTTATTTTTAGACCTGTTAAACCCCAATTGTACATTTTCTGGACTTTGGCCCATTAACGAAATACACACTGTACTTTAATATGCTGAAGCCTGTGAACGCTCAACGCGTGGTAAGCATCAATATAATTTTTAATATATAAAATACATTTCGAGCATCTCCCTCAATGTATGCAGTGTTTCTTTTGGAATCTCCTGCTTGCTCTCTACTTGTGGGTTCGGGTGAGAGCAGACAAAGCCAATGCACGCGTTATCTTCCTAAGCCTATATCGCGTGTTGATAAACAGAATCTCCATGATAAACATGCTGTGCTAAGTGCAATTCCCTACCTCGGTGTTAACCTAGAACTTGGTCCAACAGCGGCTCGTCATTGTGTTCTCTCATGCTCGCGTTGTTCGTTAACCAAACGACTCAATAACGACATAGAAAAATACATATGCATCCGAATATAAAAAGTATCCGTACAACAACAGATAACACCTTAAAACCCTGAGCATAATGTGCATGACATGTAGTGCGTACCTATATATATTGGATGTAGAATTACTGCTGTTTAACCAAAAGGTACATTTAACGTATAACAGACGTATACGCATATACTAGCAGGGTATAATGCCTCTATAACTCGTTTGGTCTTTCGATTTGTTTGATTTCCAACATGCCTTCTGTAGCTAACACTTCAAGTTACAAGTTCACGTTGAGGGTAAAAAAATAATTTCAACCCATTGTAATACCATTTATTAATTAATTTATTTATTTATTACATGGTTTATGAATTAATGACGATGAAAACGAGCGAAGGAGCACAATTAAATGCAAATGCATTAACTAAAAACAAAATACAGTGAAAGTAAATACAACAATACAATATGCCCTTTAACCAGTCTATCATGAGCACTGATTAATTTGTTACTTGTTATTTATTTTTATTATATCAAAGGTTGTCAGGTGTTTTTAAAACCTGAACTTTTCGTTACTTGAACTGAGTACATCTTAGAGTTATGTTTCGCATTTCTCTCCACCATCGGTAAGCCGGGAACATAATCGGACATGTTTACAAACAAATCAACAACACGTCAAAGCATAAGGTGTTTACAAAAGTGGCAAAAGTCCAACCATAAGAACCACGTTGTAGTTGGTTGACGGGCAGATGTTTTTCCTACATTATTAGATTACACTTCGCGTGCCGTTGTATAGTGTGATCTACATTCAGAAACACCCGAAGCAGACAAGACGTTTTTATATCATCATTTTTACACTACGAATAAATCCATATAATATTAAGCAATTAATTCATAGCATTCCTGTTGCAATCGGCTGCCACCAGTTGAAATGTCTACTTCATTGCGACTCTTCCTTTAATCGATGGTCCGATCGTTTTCCAACAAATGCAGTAAGTCACATCGTCTGTGTAACTGGGAACTCCGTCCGACGTCTCTGGACAGCTGAATCTTAAACAGACTTTCGCTCGGCAAGGGCTGTGTTTTTGTACCTTAGTCCCGTAACTCGGGTCGTGTATCCCAGTTCGTGTAGATGGTATTAAGCAACAAAAAGCAATTCAACGCTCATTATTTCGCCATCCATCATTCTTGTGATCGATTAAACTTTTAGGTAGACAACTGGCCCGTCACTCGGCGTGGAAGACGACACAGCTGCGGTGGAGCGCCACCAGGCGGCCGGGGTGTGCCAAGTGACGAATTACCTTTTGTGGCTTTAATCACAGGACGTGCAAAACTCTAATTAGCTAAATAATGAAATATTACGACCAGGTGTGTTGACCTGAAACAAGAGTCGAATTACATTGGTAACATTGTGTAATCAGCGAGAAGAGAATGGCCGTTGCATGAAGTGATCTGCGAGTTAATGGGTTAGAAACAATTTTATTCGGACATTTTGTTGATGGAATCCTATTTTCCATAGTGTCTGGGTAAAAGAATTATTAACATTCTTTCGTGTTTATTCTGCACAGTATTTTATGGGTCTCTGTCCGGTTTCTCTCTCGTCGATCATTCATCCACGACGCATAAATGAACCAAAATTGTTTTGTTGAAGCGAAATACAAGAGAGGTCGATCAATCGTGTATAATTATTTACTGAATGTGTGTGCGTGCGTGCGTGCGTGCGCGCGCGTGTGTGTATGGTGTGTGTGTGTGTGTGTTTGTGTGTGTGTGTGTGTGTGTGTGTGTGTGTGTGTGTGTGTGTGTGTGTGTTGTGTGTGTGTGTGTGTGTGTGTGTGTGTGTGTGTGTGGTGTGTGGTGTGTGGTGTTGTGTGTGTGTGTGTGTGTGTGTGTGTGTGTGTGTGTGTGTGTGTGTGTGTGTGTGTGTGTGTGTGTGTGTGTGTGTGTGTGTGTGTGTGTGAGAGCCTGCGGGCGTGTGAGCGAGCGGGCGTGCGGGCGTGTGTATAATCCATTCGATCATCAAGATACTGGCGACTATTGAAAGTTCGTTTCTAGGAAGTAGTTAATTAATATCAGGGTTAACTATTTTGAGACATTTGAATCATTGCAACAGTATCGTGATAGCTGTCACACTAATACTACGAAAGAGTAATAGATAGTGTGTTTATGTTTACATACTACTAAACGATAACCCATTAGACCTAATGCCTAAGTTCGTACATTACTGGGTCAGTCTCTTCAGACTCCCGGCCGTGCAATCAGCAATGGGAACGTCCTACCAAATCTACCACACTACCCTGAAACGCGGACGTCGTAAATTACAGCCGTGAATGCACTCGATGACAGATGTGTTTCACTCTGTGGGCAATGCGATTTGAAACAACGTTTCATGTTGGACCGAATGACCGGTTGCAGTTGCTACATAATATACAGTGGCCCGTCATCTGGTGCTTCAACTCGTTCACCTAAAACTTCCTTGCCCTTTCACACACATGCGTTTGGTGTTCTTGCATCGCTTAATGTAGTACTGTGATATAAACACGCAAGTACGCGAGCACGCGTCAAATGATTGGTTTGCCCAAAACAGGAACGAATTCTAATATAGGCACTACAGTAATTAATGTGTACCAAACAGTAGCTGATTGTGTACAGTAATCCGTTACTGCATAACATTACAACTTCACATACGTTCTACCTAATAGTCATACATAAACACTTTGCAGTTTAAAAATCATTACTACTAATTATAAAATAATCGCCAACGCAGAGTGGTGCAAGATTTTATCTGACCCAGCGAAAATGTTGCCAGTGTTTAGATGTTTATGTCATCCATGTAAATATGGCAGGTCTCCGACTGCAGTCGTGTCATAGGCATCCTGTAACCTCAATTAATGCGCAGTAGTTGGTCTGACCTCTCCCTCGGTGCGTGACGCAACATATAATTTCCCAACACCGATATGATAAAACGGGAAATGGAGGCATTTAGCACGTAATGAGTAAGTCATTTGACGCATGCATACGTACTATGTATTAATGCTAGCGCCCGTCCTCGCACGCACGCACGCACGCACGCACGCACGCACGCACGCACGCACACCACGCACGCACGCACGCACACACCACCGACAGCACGACACGCACGCACACACACACACACACACACACACACACACACACACCACACAACACACACACGCATGCATACACACCCACACATAGGCACACGCACGCACGCACACACACACACAACTATGCTTTATGATATTATAACGTTGATGTTGATGTATGTTAAAAAAGCACGTGTTTCACGAAACGATACTTTTTCATAGAAAATACGTTCTAAATCACAAGTTTCTTGGTCTGGATCAGAGAAATGGGCGCATATATTTGTCGTGTCAACGTTTCATACCCGTGGCCTACGTGGATCACTGGAGAATGCCAGACAGGTCGGGTTCTGTTGGCCTTAAGCAAGCGTCGTGCTTCTCTGTAGTCGCAGCATAAAACTATCTTATTCGTGTCTTGTGTCTCAGTTATTAAACCAGACATCTGCAACTGACAATATTCCCTTGTGGTGTCCGTCAACTCCCAAAACATGTTATTAAACCTTTAGCAATGCACACTGCGTAGAACCAGCTTATCTAATCAATGTGGTTTTGCAATTGAGAAGCCAGGAGCCTCTGACAGATATATGGCCAGCATTGGTCAGTATCAGAGTCACGCAATAATTAAACAGACATTACAAATGACGCTGGGGACCGTTTCACTACGTTGTTAAGAGCTCTTAAACCCGAATTTGCATGTTAAGATCAATTTTGATACTTAGCAGCGATCTTGAACACCTGAAAACTGTCAACACCATGACATGGCAGCAGGACGTTGTCACAGGTGTGTCATGGAAATAGTGTCCTCGGTAAAACGGCAATGGATATTTGCGTTTAGAAAAAAAATCATTAAATTTCACAGCGAATTTTGTTTAATACGGAATTTTCCTTAAGAGTTCTTAATCTTTGTGAAACAGTCCCCGTGATGTCATGAGATGTCACGAGACGACGTAAAACAAACATTTAATGTTTTCACCAGAACCTGGATATATTTGACTCCATGTATTACCATTTTGCAGGTTGGTCTCTGCAGATGTAATGGGAATATTCCCATTATTTCTGGCCACTGGTCGTGGACACTGGTCGTGGACACGGGTCGTGCAGCCAGTTGTGGTGTGTGGGCGCCGGGCTACACTGGCGCAACATCACAATGGGAGTTGGGCAGCTGAGAGCGCGTGGTTTCAGTATGCAACGGGGGCAAACAATCAGTGGTGACGTCTTTCGGACGTTATCCACCCGATAGTATATTAGGCCATCAAACTGCACTGACAGCGGACATCCTGAATGATTGTGCATGTCATTGCCAGGATATATAGAATTGCTCAAACATAATCTCTTGATGTCCGCTAGGTGTTCGCTATAGAGGTCCTAAGGATGTAGAATCCAGTGAGAAAAAAACACTATCAGTCGGTGCTGGATATAGGTCTGTCTGGCGACCTGACTATATGTTACTATGTTATTCTGTGACTTTTCCATGTAGATTTTTAAATAATCGTGGGCTTTGTTTTACATATATTGACCATAGAGACTTAACAAGCAAGGTGTTGAAGTTTGCGGACGACACAAAAGTGTTTAGGAAAATTAAAAGTGATGCAGATAGACAGCATTTACAAGATGATCTTAATAAATTGATAGAATGGTCTGAGAAGTGGCAAATGCTGTTTAATTTTGGAAAGTGTAAGTTCCTTCACACAGGACATGGGAATGAAGATGCACAATATACAATGGGTGATACTGTACTAAATACTACCTTAAAGGAAAAGGACTTAGGGTTAACTATTAGTGCTGACATGAAGGTATCAGAGCAGTGTGGAATTGCAGCAGCGAAGGGAAACCAAATTCTTGGATTAATTAGGCGAAATATAGTGTACAAAGAAAAAGAACTAATAATACCGCTGTATAAAACAATAGTTAGGCCTCACTTAGAATATTGTATACAAGCATGGAGGCCATATCGCAAGAAGGATATTGATATGCTAGAAAGAGTACAAAGGAGAGCAACCAAAATGATACAAAAACTCAGGAATATTAGTTATGAAATGCGTCTAAAAGAATGTGGTTTAACAACACTAGAAACCAGAAGATTGAGAGGAGATCAGATTGAGGTGTTTAAAATATTGAATGGATATGAAAATATTGACAGAAATATTTTTTTCACAGTCAAGGAAGAGAGAAGGACTAGAGGACATGGAGTTACATTAGCAAAGAAGCAGTGTAGACTAGATATTAGAAAAAATTCATTTTCACAAAGAACAGTAAACGAATGGAACAGATTATCAGCTGATTGTGTAGGTGCTAGTAGTGTTAATATATTTAAAAATAAAATCGACATATACCTAAGACGGGCGGGGTATACTTAGATAGATAGGTTGGACTCTCGATAAGCCAAATGGCTTCCTAGTCCACCTACCATCTAGAGTTGAATCTCTAGGTGGCAATCTTGTTAAATCTTGTTAAATCTTGTTAAATCTTGTTAAATAAAACTGTTTCCATTTTCGTGTACTGGTGGCGGTAAAATTCAAGATGGCCGCCAGCGGTCACCAAAACTCGAATAATCGCAATATATTTTAAAAAATTTGAAACGTGAACTGGGATATTAATATTTTGTTTTGAAAAGTAAAAGAAGGAACCCAATTTTAAAACAATTTTAAAATTTTGAAAAAATCTAAGTCACATTACCTAAAATCTTGAATAGGGGTTGTTCGGCCAACCCGACGACCTTAGAGGTGTAACCCTTCAACTTTTTAAAGTGAAATCTTGTTAAATCTTGTTAAATAAAACTGTTTTTTGTTTAGGGCCAAATCAATGTTTCTGTAGTTGCATTGATTTTGCAAATCATTGAATTTGTGGAAATTTAATACACCCGTTTTGGCCTCGGGTGTGATGCATTTGAAGGTTTTTTTGCACCGCAAGTGGGGTGCGTTTGGAGTTTTAGGGTCACGGTAAGCTTCAGTGCATTTTTGCTACGTCATAGATTTAGACGTTCAAACCACCGTCTCCTTCACCGAGTTTTGAAGTTAGGCGAGTGGCGTGGTCAAATGCGATTAAATGTCAATGTGATAACTTGACTTATTGATAGCAGAAATGAACGAAACCAGTGACATCGACATGGTTACATCCTGGGTCGGTGCACCGACCACCGGTCGTGCTGATAACATTACTGGAAATATAGACACGTGTAGGTCTATATTAGTTAATTGTGTCACAAACCACAACTGTGTAGGCAATTTAAGATCATTATCGCTCAGCGGCATCAACTGTGACGTCATCACCTGCAGTTGTTCTGCGACGTGTAAATGTGTGTACATTCGAGCAGGGCTTCCCGTTCCCGGATGCTGGTGTTTTTCAAAGCGAGTTGCTTGAGCAATAACCGCCGAGTTGTGACGTCGGGTATGACGCACTAGATGCTTAGGTTTTGACTTTTGTTCGACTCAAAAGTTGAATTACACTTGCATGAACAACTAGTAATATAGGTCTACCTAAACAATAGACAATGAATATACCAGTAGTACAGGCAGGTCTACCTAAACAATAGACAATGAATATACCAGTAGTATAGGTAGGTCTACATATACAACAGACAATGTAACATGGTGTATTATATATATATATATATATATATATATATATATATATATATATATATATATATATATATATATATATATATAATAGGAACGTAGGAAAATAAAATGGTGTTCTGGTGGTCTCATGGCTTACGTATATACCCACTTTGTATGCAAATTTATTAATGCCTATTCTTAAGACTCAAACCCCCAAGGCGCCAAGAACCAAGTACTGAAAACCCGTTATTACGTTAGCATACACGGTGTGGAACAAAAATAGTCTTTATGAGATTTGAACTGTGCCGATCGATTACTCTACAAACTTCTTAAATAATTATGTTAAGAAAATTTTTCGGAAAGTTCGTCTGTGCATTATTGACGGAATAGTGTTTACCGATTTAGTATAGCGATATCTTAAGAAATTGTTACGTATGTTTTTACTGCTAAAACGGAAAAAGGAGCGAGTGGGAAAAAATCAACAAGCGTCTAGACCAACATTGTCTGACAATGTTATTTATTGCTGAATCCATAACAATAAATAGTACAACGTGCACGAAAGATATATTAGTTTCGTTGCCATTTGCTTTTTTGGCTCACACGTCGACCTTCTAGACCATTTGACGTTTGGGCCCAATTGACGTTTGGGTGTTGTGGACGTGGCATTGACCTAGTGGCAGTGTTGCTGTTCGGAGATTGGCTTATCGGAGATCGGTCTTGCTTAACCGACTGTCGTTCGGCTGCGTAAGTTCGCCGACAAGACCATTGGTCACCTAGCGGGCTTTTTAAACGTTATCCGTGTAAAGTGCTGCCATCTCACAGAGTCTGCGTAGTCTAAAAAAAACATTTATTCACTCAAGTGGCAGATTAATCTAACAAAATCAGATGAATAGAACGTAACACAATCAAGCATAAGTAAACATACTCAAACATAAGCCGCGCACAATACAGACAATGTTACATCATAGATGCAAGCGTAGTGTTAGATTCTTAATTATAAGTTAATACGAGCCTTAGCACTTTTAACTATCAAGCATTCATACATAGCATCGCTGTTAGAACGGCAAACAGATCAGTATACAACATGAGAGCGAATCAGCTCTAAACATAAACCGATAGATTAACCAAATTACCGCGAGGATGCGCGTTACCTCTCGTTGAGGAGAGGAACAAATTGTGAGAGATTGGTCTCCGGTGTAAAGGGCCGGAGAGACAATGGGACAACCCCTAATACGATGGTTTAGTAAGAGGCAGTGCCTCGGTGGGAGGCGCGATAAATTCGCTACCCCCACTCTACTACGCATACTGATACGATTTTCATGTCAGATTGGGATACCACCAGACAAGGGTACATATTGGCGGGCCGAGGGAACGTGGCTCCGCGCCAATTGAAAATGAGGGCCCCCAACAAAGCATCCCACGAGCCCCCATGGGAAGGCCAGTGAGACCTGACACCAGTCGCGGACAGCCGGAGTGTTGTACTTAGCGCACTTGCTCATGTGGGCGTCGTCGAGGTCAGCGTTGTCTGCGACAATGGACACATCGACGACCCAACAAGTGCCATCCTTGAACAACACTCCGTCCGGGATCTGAGGGGATCCGCCCCTCACCGGGATCACCGGAGTGCACACAATTGACTAGCCGCGGTTCTCCATTTTCAGGAGGAGCTTATCCATGAGAGCGTCGTGTCTCTTTATTCGAGGTCGCCCGGTTCGGGGACACACTTGGATCACATGCTCTAACGTCTCGGTCCACCCACAACAGTCACACCGGACACTCGCCAGCGGTCTTCCTCTGGCCGCTCTGGACCTTGTGGCCACCGTGGCATGTATGTAGTTGGCCCCAGACAGTAACTGGGTGCCATCGGTGACCCACCCGTGTACAAATGGTACTTGCTGATGCGCCGAAAGGCCATAGCCGTCCGCTGATCTTATAAGACCACCCGACCAGGCGACCGCAGCCGCCTGTCTGTTAGTGATAATTGTTTGGCCCACCTTAATCGGCGGGTCGTGACATCGAGCCAGTTCCTTGCGAGACGTGGTGGAGCTTCGCACCATCGCTTCGATCAATTCATCCGTAGATTTAGTGACGCGCTCCATACGTTTATACTTCAGACATGGTATGGTAACGCGGAGAGATGCGATGTCCAGCCCATCCTCCTTGACATTAGAATATAGGTATGCATTCGCACAATCATGGGGCAGTCTTAACCATGCTTTTGCGTTTCGGCGGATGGACTTATCCATTCGTCACAGAACTCCACCGCGTATCCTAGATAAAACTAGACGATGATAGAGCTTTGGCTAGAGATTTTTCACCAGCATAAATAGACGTTGCTGCGGTTTGAGCGGGGCTCTGATAAGGTGTTTTAAACCACGGGATAACAAGTCCTCGGATTTAGAGTCCCGCTGCCTGGCGCTGATGACAATTCCCAGGTATTTGTACGCATTAGTGATTGTTATAGCGGGTAGGATACCTCCCGCAATCCCTATAAAGGGAACGGGGTCACAGACCCATTGCTTTGCTTTACCGTTTATTGCAATTCGCAGGGTGTTTGACTTGTTCGCGTTAAGCGAGAGGCCGCACCGAGAGAGGGCCCTCTCGAAGTGGACTGCTAGGTCCTGTAGACCTGCCTGCGACTCTGCAATCAGCACCACATCGTCCGCGAAGGCTATGTGGTTCAACTTGGTGGGCGACTGCCCTATGGACAGGCCGGTCGCTGGGTCCAGGGAATCCAGGGCCCAGTCGATCACGCAGTTAAATAATAATGGTGACAACGGATCACCTTGTTAGACACCCCTGTTCGGCGGGAGGGGCTCACTAAAACGCCCTTCAACATGAAGGGACGTTGTGGCACCGGTGTAAAGGTTCCGTAGGTATGAGACAGAAGGCATGGGAATACCCATCCTTATAGCTGTTTTAAGAAGAGTGGCGTGGGAAACCGTATCAAATGCCTTTCTCACACCGAGAAAGGTTACACATAGAGGTTTAAGATCCTCACACTTGTCTCAGAAGGAAGACATTGTCGGCTAAGCCGTCGCCTTTAACAAATGCCCTCTGTCGGGACTGGAACGCCAAGAGTTGAAAAAGGCGTTCTGCCAGGAGTCGATGGAAGACTCGGGATACAAAGGAGGAGATCGCGATGGGACGGA
>JAODUO010000241.1:137500-140000 GCA_025642075.2 Ridgeia piscesae | reverse complement strand
TTGAAGGAAATGTAGTTAAGTTCTGCTCCGGCTTCAAAAAAGTGTTGGTTGGTTCACGTCCGGGCAGTCTAGTTGGAGTAACAAGCCGTCAACCGATGCCTCCTCGACGACTTTCAATGTAATTCACGTTGTCAGCAACATGAGTTCTTCCGAATTAAACCATTACTTAGAACTTTATCAGATTAGAACATGTTAAATGCGCTTCTTTGGAGTTTGCGGTTCTCCGCGCAACATAATCGTTCGACGTACAGCCAGCCATACGTGCGCGCGGACAGTCTGTCTCTCCCACTCCCCACGACCGTCGGCCGGTTAAACATTACGCAACATCAACTTGTATGGGCGCGCCAGCGACCGATGTCGCCTCGATCGGCGCAGCAAATTGTCTCCTGTTTCGGCCGAATCTTTTCACACCTCGAAGTGCTGACCCAGGGAATATCATCGGGCAACCGGATCGTGTTTATAAACACACCGAAAGCTGATATAATCATGTGTATTAGTGTATACGAATGCACAGTGCGATGTGTACATATTGAACTTTGCAGATACTTATATACTGTGCAACATGACGCATATACAGTATTCCCCTTCTCATCGGCCATCCGGATTATACGGCCACATTTTCATTGCAATAGCGTTTCCCGTCACCGCCGGACACCCGGCTAACGCGTCCAATGGTCAGGGTTGCCTGAAGAATCTTTCCCCCTTCAGCGGCTAATCAGTAGTCAAAAACTGCAATCTTTAATCACAAGTCAAAAACAAATTAAGAGGCCTACCATATATACTCGTCATTCTTGGCACTACACCTCAGAGACGGTATTGTTGCAATAATTGACGTCTTGAATGTTGACAACGTACGTGTGTGCAGAAAATGGAGAGGCCAGTTTGCCTTGAAACAGGGACATTGCTCGATAGTTCCCCTCACCAGAGGTCATCCGCCTTATACGGTCACTTTGGGGTGGCTGAAGAGTTGGCCGTATAAGAAATGGACTACTATATATATATATATATATATATATATATATATATATATATATATATATATATATATATATATATATATATATATATATATATATATATATATATATATTATATATATGTGTGTGTGTGTGTGTGTGTGTGTGTGTGTGTGTGTGTGCGTGCGTGCGTGCGTGCGTGCGTGCGTGCGTGCGTGCGTGCGTGCGTGCGTGTGGTGTAAAATGACACACCAATATATGTCAACAACACTACAGCTCGAGAACGCTGAAAGCTACTTCTACCTGGGACAAAGATACAGCACCAAAGACAAAAACCAAGAAAATGAGATTCAAGGAAGAATCACGGCCGGATGGACAGCATTCGCCAAGCACCGCGACATCTTCAAGGGTAACATTGGAATACGTTTGAAGAGACAAGTCTATAACTCATGCGTACAGCAATGACATATGGCGCGGAAAGAATGGCACTGACCACCCAAGCAAGGAACAAGCTAGCAGCTGTGTAAGAGAATAGACAAAGGTCACAGACGTGAATGAATAAGTCAGAAGACGGCATCTACAACTCCACAATATCTAGTATAGAACGTCTATGTGGTGGCGGCACTTCAGCTTAGGATACCTTATTCTAATACAGACATACAGGCTACATTGCAAAGGTCTAGCGGAACAATCACCTTCAATCCACGCTATATCCGTCTATTGTCTCTAAGTCTATATAGCCATATATATCCACTAAAATATGGCTGACCATAAAATTATACAAAGTGATCGTGTCCATTACTATGTCCGGCACATCAGTTTGTTGAATTTATCACACATAACTACAGAGGTTGTTCTTTCAATCCGACAGATCCGATGGTTCTCTCACCCGTCTCCGGAACATTCCATGAAACCTTAGCTGGTCTTTTCTAGGACATTGTGGTGCTGAAAACAACGAATAAATCGGATTGACGATGGACTATCACACTTCGTGTAACTTACGCGCATATCTCAATGGGGTGAACATTAGCAAAACTCATCATAGGTTATAAGAAGATCTAGACCTGTAAAGTGTTTGTCAAGGAGTATTTGGGATACCATCATCTCGATCGTGTCTATTATCTACAGACCTATCAACATCTCCATTGACTGCAAGAAAAACTTCGAAACAAACAGTACACCACTTCTTAGTTTTTAAGTATTTGTTAAACAAATTGTACATCGAATGGTCATTTAAATTGGAAAAAAGCATTATATCCGGGTAAAACGACTGACAGTTGACGATAGCGGGTAAGCCGTGGAAGGAATCTGTAGGCGGGCCATCGAACTTCCAACCCATTTCGGGGAGGAGGAGATGTGACTTCCCAGTGCTTCAACAATGAAAGGAGTTTATTCTCCTCCCAACCATGGTTACATAAAATAAATTTCAACGATATACAATTTATAAAACTTCAATATTTAATGTCCGTTAATTAAACATATTGTCGCAGTGCCTAAGGCTTAACTATCGCTTTATCAACCTGTTGAAAATCAGAATTCTCCTT